>QANX01004982.1:1824-156501 GCA_003254975.1 Ochetophila trinervis
ATATATATATATATATATATATATATATATATATCTTCTTCTTTTTTTAAGTTAAATGTGTATTTGGATAAACCTTTATTATTAAAGTTAAAATTTAATCTAATAAAAATAATATATCTATATATTTGTATCGATATATTCTATTAAAACTCTACTCTCTCTAAAATATCTTCCTATTTTTTCTCCCAGTTTTTTTTTTGCTCATTCAATATTTATGTGTGTATATATATATCTATTTTTTAAAATTAAAATCTGTATTTTGGATTTTTTTTTTTTTTTTAAGTTAGAATCTTATTTGGGTACATCTCCAAAATTGAAATTAAATCTAATAAAATATTTTAAATATAGATAAAAAAACTCTACATTTTCAAATATAACATATTTCAATTTTGCTATTAGCTATGTATCCATTGTAATTTTTTTAAAATGCAAGTTTAGGTTAGATCATGTATTACTGTTTGTTCTTTTGTAAGCTTCGAAACTAAACATAAATGGTGTTACAATGCTTGCAAAAGATATATTAAGAAAGTGTAACCTGATGGTCAAGGCTTATAGTGTGAGAATTGTGACAATGTTGTGCATGATACACTAATGAAGTATTACATTATTTTATTAATGTAATGTACTTTGAATCTCTTTCCATTTTTATGTACAACGCAGTTCTATCTTGAATTTGAGTTTTTTTCTTAGCTACATAATTCATTTGAATGTGGCCGATGATGAATATGGTTATGCAACCTTTGTTATCTTTGACAATGTTGTTTACAATTTTCTTCGTGTTGCCATTGCAGAACTCTGAGACCAAGAGATTAAAATGAGTTCTCACATATAGCAATTAATCTTCATTTATTTCTTAAATTTTCAGTTGAGCTCTTTAAAATTTAACCTATTAAGGCAGGATATGCCATTAAATTTCCAAATATATTGAGTGCTTTTCTAGAGAGGAGATTTTTGTGAAGAAAATTACTGAAGGGGATAGCAAAAAAGAAAAAAATTACAAAGTTGATAGGATGACTTCAGACAATGATCTAATCTTTCAATTTTTGAATCTAGATTCTTCTACAATTGTAAATTTCGTTTCTTAATATTCACTTTTGTACTCTATAACCTTAACTATGTTCTTGATTTGAGTAACTGTGTAACTATTATTCTTGCAACTTACAGAATATGTTTTTCAATGTCCAGATTTATTTTAGTCTTTTAAAGTCATTGATAACTCTAAAAAGGTATCCACTATTCTATAACCATTTTACATTGTGATACTGAGAATAAATACAGTTCTTTGGTGCCTTAACTCCTACAAAGAGAGTAAGTGAGGATGCAATATGTCTTGATGATAGTGATAAGACTGCAAGAGCATAATTGGAAGCTCAAATGTCATCAAAAAGGCTGCAAAAATTTATTAAAATTGAGAAGGTCTAAAGGATTGTCTTTTTTATTTTATTTTATATTTTTTTTGCCTTTTGGTAAATTTTTGGGACTTGTGATGTTATGGTTAAATTAATTTTGGTATTTAGTGGAAGCATTGCTTTCGAGGTAGTTCATCATTGAAGAATTGAAAGCTTTATCGGTCTTTTTATATTTTTTAATATAAAATTTTATGATTTAGAGCATTTTGGGTTTGATTGTTTATGGACTACATACTAAGAGAAATGCTGAGACAATTATTTTTTTGAGTTATCAATTTATTGATAGCAATATTGATGTTTTATATCAATTATGAATCTACTTTATATATTTATAATTTTATTGTAATCAATTTATGAAAAAAAAAAAAACTTCTATCAAATTTTTTTTTATTCATAAGAGTTTTAGTTTTTCTATATTGCCTATCATTTATAAAATATATTTTAATACTCATTGATTTTTCATTGTCTTGTACTACCTCATACATGTCATTGCTAACTTTGATGAACAACTCGACCAAATTATTATATATATAATTTTCAAATGATATGTTGGAAAAATAAGAACACACCCACAATTTTGCACAAACATGAACATCTACCTAAGAGTATAGTCACACACACACACACACACATATATATAGTATCATGCAAGAAAAAAAAAAGTATATATTATATTGAAAGATATATACAATAATCTCAATAATTTTGATGATAAAATACTTAAAATGAGGGGTATGATTTAGTAATCATATGTGAATAATAATTAAATTTACTTAATGTTTTATTGTGTTGTGAGACTAAAATGAGAGCACATTGATTAGATAGAGAAAGAAAATGACTTTTCAATTTCTTTCAAAATTTCTTATTAATTATTACATTTATAAAAGTTTAAAAATATTTTTAATAATAAGGTTTTCCGTGTATCACACAAGTATGATCTAGTTTAGTTAAAATTGATAATTTTTTTCAATTTAGAAGTCGCATGCATAACAAGTGACTTTTAAAATTAATTTTTTTTATTTTTAATTATACCAAAAATTAAAAAATATGAAATAAATAATAATAAATAAATTTTAAATTTTCTTTCATGTACAATAGAAAATGAAAAAATTAATTTTGAAGATAATATGATATGTACATTATCTATAAGTTAACATAATCTGTCAATTTTAACTAAATTAGACAAATAAAAACTCTTATGTAAATAAATTCAAATTTTAAAAAAATTAAAATGCATTAAAAAATTTTAGATTAGATTTTGATATATTAAATTTAATAAATAAAAATTTTGAAAAAGAAAAAATCCTCAAGTACAGGAGTGTTAAAGAACAAGACTTGAATTTTGTAAGCAAACGTTGTTTTTTCAATGGAGATGTTAAAAGGAAAGAAAATGAATTATTGAAAAGTCGAGAAAAGAGTCATAAATAGTTTTAACTTTTATTTGTTTTTGCATTTTCTAATTTTTTTATTAAAAATCCGTTGGTTGACATATTTTATGCGGACTAAAATATTATAAGCATTTTAATTTTTTTCTCAAAAAACATTTAAAAAGAAAATATGTGCTTACGCATACTATTATTATCGTATTATTGGCAAATTTACTAACGAGGATATTATAATTGTAAATTACTGCAAATTTACTAATGCTAAGAAACCCGATCGGGTTCCTTAGCGAGACCGAAATACGGAAACATTTTGCAGAAGAAAATGGTGCCTCCATCTATTGTAAAATGTTGGTCAAAATTGGGTAAAAGGTGGGTCAAAATTGGGTAAAAACTTAGTCAAAATTGGGTAAAAGCTTGGTCAAACTTGGAGGCAAAATGTTGAAACGCACCGTTTCAACTTAATTTCAAGATCTGCCTCCACTGGTTCGAAGCTTGGAACACCAAGCTCAGAAATCAGTTTGGGTGCAGCCACCAGTCATCGAACGCAGCCTCCGCCACCTCAGCTCGTGGTTCCCATTCTGCACCCGTCGGCGGCACCACCAAAGGCATCGGAAACGCTAGGCGACGATACTCCTCTGCACCTCTGCATCAGTCGGCGGCGATATTACCGGAGGTATTTCCAAAATTTTATATTAAAGGTTAAAATTGCTACCCAGATTTTGGTTTATGTGGTACTATTGGAAACAAAAGATGTAGAGACTCGGCAAAAAGGAAGTGCGTGAAAGGCTTTGATGCTTTTATGTTTGTTTCAGGCTTTGAACTAGTTTGTTGGCCAATATTGGCAAAGCTGAACATCACATCTTGAGTTTGTTAATTGGTGCCAAGTCTGACTAGAAACTTGCTTGAATCGCTAAGCCCTTAAGGCGGTACAGGGTAGTTCATGCGTTTTACAATGCAAAAATGCATAAATCGTACCTTTGTTGGCCTTGCACTTAGAGGCTATAGTTAAAAATTGTTTTATATGTATACTTTAAGGTTGATGCAAGTAGAATAACTGTACAATAGCTATGCTCGTTTGCTTTTAGTTGCTTATAAGGCATCTTCTCTTTTTCCCGCTCTCTTCTTTTTACCACTTGAGATTTTCTGGCTATAGAGCTCTATAATTGGCTTGAATTGGATTTTTTTTTCCTTTTGTTCTTGATAAATTGATTGTATGAGTTTTCCATCCTCCTATTTATTGCTTTATGTCTTACTTTAAAGAAACAAGAACTTAACATGTTTGATTCCAGGCCAAGTTGGAGCAGTTCGACTGGGAATCAGCAAGGCCTTGCAAAATTGGGAACCAGACTTGCGTCCTGAACTAAGATCTGGTACATTCATTTTCTTTGTTCTTACTAGCATATTATCTACGTGAAATATAGGGAAAACAAATCTTTACCTGTGCAATGTTTGCTAGCTTGTCTTAAAAATAGCGTGACATTTTATAGTTTTGGTTGCCTGAATGTTATTATAATATTGCAATCATTTTCTCCATATAACTATTGGTCAGCTGATAGACAAGAGGCTTAAAAAAAAGTAGAATTTTCATAGACAATTTATTTAGTCATGCAAGCCTTTCTTTCTTGAACATGAGTATTAGAATTCCTAAGACTTGTGATTCTCTCCCCTCATGGAAGTTTCAGTAAATAATTGGAGATCAAAAAAATGACATATTAGGCATCTCTTTTAATGTAGATTATTATACGGTCACTTCTTTATTTTCACGTGTAAAGATAATAATAATTAATAAAATTAAAAAGAAAATTAGATTTTTTCCATGTGGCATAATCTATAAAATATTGACTATCAAATGTTTTACTATTCAATCTAAGCATTTCTACTTTCACGATTTTTATGTCTACTGTTATCTCTATTAGCTGTATTCTAAACTAGCTTGTTTGTTTTACCAGCTGGTTTCTTGACGAGAGACTCACGTGTCGTGGAAAGAAAAAAGCCAGGGAAAGCAAAAGCAAGAAAGAGCTTCCAATGGGTCAAGCGTTGATCTGATTGTTTTTTCTTCTCTGAATGACAAGTTTATATGGAGCTTCAATTTTGCCTTATTGCAATAACTTGTCGAGTCTTTCACATGGCCTGGCTTCTCTTTTGTAGTGTAGCTTAGAATAGAGATCAGATCTTGAAGATTAAACTTACAAAATTTTATGTTGATCTGAGAAAATCCTTATTTAAACTGAATCAGTTTTGGAGAAAATATTATTCTGCTTCTATTCCTTCTTGCCTTCCTCCTTACATCTGATGTTGTACAACAGAAGTTTCAAATGTTTAAATCATGTTTGTTGCTATTGATATGAAGAAACTTCCTTCAGTAGCTTCTTCATATTGTTCTTTCTCTCTGTTTATTGTAAGCAGTGATTGACATGGGTTGTAAATTGAATAATTTTCTGTGTATTGGAAGCGTTTTTGTTGGTTCATTGAATGAAAGAAATAAAGATGGGAGAAGTAAATAAGACATTATAGGGCAGAAAAAAAAAAAGGTTCTTTCTAAACCTTTTCTAAGATTAAGAATACAATAACAAAACTATGGTGGTATAGGAGAATTTTTTTATTTTTTATTTTTTTATTTATTTTTTATCTTTTAGCATTTTTAACTAGTGAACCAGTAATTGGCACCTATGACCGTGTTTGTTTGGTCGGATAAGGGAACCGGACTGGGTTTCAAATCCGGTCTCTCCCTTATCTTGTGTTTGGGAACATGTTGGACTAGGATAAGGGTATCCGGTTCCCTTATCCGGTCCTTTGACTTAGGCCAACACTCAAAACCCACTCGCATCCACGGGTTACAAGCGGATACACGAGTCCCCTCTCCAGCCTCGTCCTCTCCAGCCGCGTCCTCCAGCAAAATCTCCAGCAAATCTCCCTCTCCAGTCCTTTGACTTAGCCTCCCCCTCTCCAGATCAAAGCTCCCTCTTCTCCCCAGTGCTTGGCCTCTCCTCTGCTGCTCCTCTCCTCTCCAACCGCGTCCTCAACATATCCACGAAGGAACCCTGCTCCCCGCCGTTTCGAAGGAAGCCAGTCGTCAATCGAAGGAACCAGTCGTCGGATCGAGCTGCTCCCCGGCGTTTAGAAGGAACCCAGTCGTCTGATCGAAGGAAGCTGCTCCCCTGTTTTTGTCCTTGAGGTTAGAATTTTACCCATTTTGAATCGGTGGAAACCGATTCAGCTGGATTTTTGGTCAATTTTTGTTGGATTTTTGCTACAAATTTTGCTGGACATTTGTTGGTTACTGCTCGCAGATATGGATTTGTATTTTTTGGTGAACAATGGCAGATTGTTTGTATTTTTTTCTTTGTATCGGCAGGGGTAAGAATTTTATTCATATGGATTTAGATTTTTTGAATTTGTATACGATGACTTAGCCTTCACTCAGGGATCTGGATTCATATTTGTGATGAAGGAGGTTTCTGAGTAAGGGTTTTTTTTGAACAGCAACAGACACCTGGGAACAAAAAAGAAAAAAAAATTAAAAAGGAAAATATTTATATAATTGACTCTTGAATTTAGGTTTGTTGAGGTCAGCTTTTTCTTTTTTTCCCCTGTAAAAAGGAAAATTAATGCATTAATTGGATTTATTCTTGTGTTAGTGATATTTGAGAAGTGTGGATTATATATATATATATATATATAACTATAATAATGATGCAAACCAATAGAAAGACGAAATGAAACGAAAAGAACGATGATCATTTTCTTAGGTATGTCATGTTCCATATCCTTTTTTTTTAGATTAATGTAAGTTCAGTTTGGACTTATTTTTGCCTTCCCAATCTCTCAAAAGTATTTAAATTTTTTTTGGTTCTCATAGAAGATCAATGCTGAACCAAGAAATAGATTGATGATTTGAGTTTGTATATTTATTTTTGTTTATATATTTTTATCAAAAAGCAACAGAACCATGTGGAAAGATTTCAAAGTTGGATGTTCAAAATTAGTGATTTGTTGTCTTTTGGGAACATTAGTTTATTTCCTCTGTTTTTGTTTTATGTGTGTTTTGGCTATCATGTTGCAAGGAGCTGTCTTAGTGACCCTCCAGACAGCAAAATATGGACAAACTCACGTGGGTTGGCACAGATTGCGCTTGTTTGTTTGATTGATTTATTTATTGAATGTTAATTATTAGTAATAAGTAATACTATTATTTTGGTATTAAGAATGAGTTTGAGGTTTTTTCTGGTATCAGGTTTCAGCAGTTTTGTTTTTAGTTAGATTCAAGAATAAGAAAGAGCAATTCCCATTCATTTTTTATTTTATTTCCAACTCTAATTTATAGGATATTTTGTTTCTTTGTTCTTTTTGGGTGAATTTGTTTCTTTGTTCCTGGTCATCTTGGATTTGCCCTTTTTTTTTATTTTGATAAAGATCTTGGATTTGCTCTTATGTGTGTCGGTTTTTAACACTAATAAGGAGGGAAAAAAAACAACTTGTGTATATCCAAAAGCATACAACTGGATATTCTTCTAGGATAGTGATCATCTTTAATTGTCAGTGCTTGGCTGCAATGGTCTTTTACAATTAAAAAAGAAAATTAAAATAAGAATGAAAAAAAATGAAGTTAAATTTGTTAGGGAGAGGAGCATAAAGGAAGAAAAGCCATGTAGAATGTAATAAAATCATTGAAACCTCTTTTTTGATATATACATCCATCAATTGATTCTCAACCTCACTCAGTTTGTAATTTGTTTTTTTTGTTTTTTTTGGTAAATAGTTTGTAATTTGTTTTATGACATGAGAATGTGATATCAATGATTGTATATCACCGATTGGAATATTGTTATAATAGTTTATCCTTAACTTTTATTTGCTTTTATTGTGCCTTTATTATTTAGTATTTTGTAAAGCTATAATCATCACTAGTGGACTGGTTGTAATAAAGCAATGATTAATTTTGATTAAAAGTTGTTTCACTTGGGATAATTTCAATTTTTCTATATGAATACCAAAAATTAAAAAATTTGTTTCATTAAAAAATATTACTTGTATATGAATACCAACAAACTATTATGTTGACTTTTTATTTTTTGTGCAAATTCTTGTTTTAGGGTTATATAAATGGATGAGCAACAAAAGAAAAATTTGTTTTTCCTTATTGCAAAAAGAATGCATTTGGAAAAAATTATGTTGATAAAGGTGCATGTAATGATGGTTTATATTTGGATGCAAAAGCATTTGGAAACAAAGACACTTAAGAACCGAGCATTCACTAGGCATGAAACTCGACTGAGTGTTTTAGACAATATTATAGGTCATAGTGACATTGAATGTGTCAATCAACTTAGAATGGATAGGAACACATTTGGTTTGCTATGTGAATTATTATGATGGGTGAAGCTAAGGAACAATGGGATCAACTAGCCAATTCTATATGTCCTAAACTTACTCCCGAACAACTGGAATTTTTGCATGCTGATCTTAGGAGGCTCGGGATGTCGGCTACTGATAAAATTAAGGCCATAAATATTTATTGTGAGAAGATATATAAGTTTCATATATTTATTGGGTTGGACGATGAAGAAAAAATGATTTTTCTTCGTGAGTTGCTCGGTGGTTCATCAGCTAGTTCATAGATTTACTATGTATTTTACAAGACATCATTCTAGAGTTAGTTCTATGGATTGTTTATGTTTATGTCATCGGTTAAATGCTTTCTGTTATTGAGCATTGATTTGCTTGTATGGATTGTTTCAAAAAATTTATGTTATTTTATGGATATGAACAATATTAAGTGGAAAAAGTGTGTTATGTTTATTTATTTTATAATGTTTTTAATCTTTTTTGTTATTTATATCGTATAAATTATACTAATATATTTTGTTTATATGTATATACTAGTATATTTTGTTTATATGTAGATATTAATAATAACAGATCAAAAAATATATGTTGTGTTCAAAGGAAGACAACCAGGGATTTATGACTCATGGGCAGAATGTCAAGAACAAATTCATGGATTCAAAGGCAACTCCTACAAATCATACCGTTCAATAGATGAAGCAGAAATAGCTTATGTTTCACACATTGAAAGGACAATTAAACAAAAAAATAATAATAAATGCTCTACAGTAGAAAAGGAGATTAATTACCCTATACCTAATTATCGAAGCATAAATCGATGTTCGTTTTGCATCGGTTTAATTATCGGTTGCACAGTTGGAGTTGTTGTTATTAGTATACTAGCACATGTGTATTAGGTTAATCTGTATTTTGTGTGTTCAATTTTAATAGTTGTTTATGTTATTGAGAACAATTATGACATATTTGTATTAAATTATGTTTGATATTTTCTTAAATGACATAATATTATGTTTTATTAAATTTATAATTTGAAAAATATTACAATATATTTTTTTATATCATGTTTATTTAAATTAATAATTAAAATTACAATTTCTACTATAATCAAACAAATACAAAAAATATTGAAAAAATTAAATTTTTATCCAGTCCAGTCCGAGACTGCACCAAACACAGTATAGCATATCCGATCCAGTCCGGTCCTGTACCAAACACAGGACAGGATTTGAGAAATCCAGTCCAGCATTATTCAGTCCGATACAATCCTGCCAGCTATATCCGATCCAGTCCGATCCTCGATACCAAACGGACCCTAAGCGACTTATTGAATACTTTTCATGAAGCATTAACACCGTGTGGGCCTAAACTCTCTCCATTACGAAGCCAACTTGTCAAACAATAATGTAATCTTTTTTCCAAGGCGTTATAGAAGCCTAAAAAAAAGTTGAAAAACATAAAGGAAACGACTAAGTCACCAATTAGAAGCTTCCCATATAAGATATCAAGAAAACGACAGCTCAAATCTAGTGCATCTCAAAGAAAAACAACTTGTGCTCTGAATTCCAGTCTGCATGCTCATTAACTCTGTTAATCTGCAATTGACAACTTTCCTTCGTTTTCCTCTTTACCATGGCTGCAGAACTGGTGGGTGGAGCTTTTCTCTCGGCCTCACTTCAGGTGTTCTTCCAAAAATTGGCTACTCAAGAGGTCGCTGACTTCATAAAGGGAAAGAAACTCAATGATAAGCTGCTGTACAAGTTGAACACTATGCTGTTGTCTGCTAATATTGTGATCAATGATGCTGAGGAGAAGCAAATCAGGAATCCAGCTGTCAAGCAATGGCTTCATAAGCTCAGAGAAGCTACCTATGATGCAGAGGACCTGATAGCCCAAATCGACACTGAAGCTCTGCGGTGCCAGATGGAAGGTGAACATAGAAGCAGCACAAGTCAGGTACGGAATCTCTTCTCGACTTGGTTGTCTGGATTTAACAACATAATAGAGCCCAAACTAGAGGAGATTCTTGGTAGACTAGAATATATTGTTCAACAGAAAGATGTCCTAGGTTTGAAAAAAGTTGTCGAAAAAAGATCTTCCACTAGATTACCCCCAACTCTGGTTGAAGACTCTGATGTCTATGGGAGGAACACTAACAAAGAGGCCATTGTTGAGTTGTTGGTGTCAGATGATTTAGGTGGAAATAAGATATCTGTGATTCCAATAGTTGGCATGGGTGGGATTGGCAAGACCACCCTTGCTCAGCTCCTTTACAACGATGCTAGAGTGGTCAATAAGTATGATCTCAAAAAATGGATCACTGTATCAGATGACTTTGATGTTATCCAATTAACAAAGACACTCGTTGAGACTATAACTTCCATGCCATGCTATCTCAAGGATCCATATCAGCTTCAAGTTACATTGAAGGAAGCTTTGGAAGGGAAAATGTTTCTCATTGTAATGGATGATGTATGGAATGAAAACTATGATCTCTGGAGTGCCTTAAAGAGCCCTTTTGATTCTGGAGCGCATGGAAGTAAAATCATTGTGACAACAAGAAGTAAAACTATCGCATCCATGATGGGTACGGTTCCAAATCATGAGTTAGATCTGCTATCGGAGGAGGATTGCTGGTCGTTATTTGCAAAGCATGCCTTTCGTAATACAGAATCAAGCGCATGTCCAGATTTAGAAGCAATCGGTAGAAAAATCATCAAAAAGTGCAACGGTCTTCCATTAGCTGTAAAATCACTTGGTGGTCTCTTGCGCTGTGAATCCAATGCACAACAATGGGAAAATGTGTTAAACAATGACATATGGGAGTTTGATCAAAAGGAGAGTAATATTCTTCCAGCTCTATGGTTGAGCTACCGCTATCTTCCTTTACATCTAAAACGATGTTTTGCTTATTCTTCGATATATCCCAGAGATTGGACTTTTACAAAAGAAGAGTTGATTTTACTATGGATAGCAGAAGATCTTTTGCATCCCCATAAAGGGAAGAGTTTAGAAGAAGTAGGAGATCAGTACTTTAATGATTTAATATCAAGATCATTATTCCATCATGATAAACAATGGAAAGTAATTGAGACAAGGTTTACTATGCATGACCTTGTCAACGATTTAGCAAGATTTGTTTCAGGAGAATTTTCTTTGCAGCTGGATGACAACCACTCGCATGAGCTTGTAAGAAAGACTCGTCATATGTCTTATCTGAGAAGGAAGAGATATAAAAGTAAAAAGTTTGAGGATTTATTTGAAAATAAATATTTGAGGGCATTTTTACCATTACAAGATCCTCTAGTGGCCAAAATGAAACAGTTTTCCATCAACTATGAAAAACTATTGTCAACAAAGAATTGTTTAAGAGTGCTCTCTGTATGTGGATATTCTACTACAGGGTTGGTTGATTCAATTAGCAAATTGAAACTGCTAAGGTACCTGGATTTATCTTACACTGCCCTTAAAGAGCTACCTGAGACAATTTTCACATTATACAATTTGCAGACATTGTTGTTGAGAAGATGTGCAGAATTGGTTCAGCTGAGTGATTCAATTGGTAACCTGAAGCATCTAAGGTACTTGGATTTGTCTTATACTCATATTAAAGAGATACCTGATACAGTGTGCGATTTCTCCAATTTACATGCACTGTTATTGAGTGGATGTTATAATCTTAAGAGATTACCAAGCAACATAGCAAGTCTAATAAACTTGCGACATCTTCATATTGAATATTGCTTGGCTTTGGAAGGGATGCCACCGCAAATATGTGACATGAAAGAATTGCGAACAATGACAGCTTTTGTTGTTGGCAAAGACCATGGGTACGATATTGGAAAACTAGGAGAGCTTCAAAATATAAGCGGAAAACTTTGTATCACAAGGCTTGAAAATGCAGTTGATGTTGGAGATGTTTTGAAGGTCAATTTAAAGGAGAAAAAGTACATAACTGAACTGGGTTTGGAGTGGAGAAGTCAAACTGACGACTCACATAAATCAAGAGAAATACTAGAAGGGCTCCAACCTTACACGAAAATTGAGAGATTAGACATTAGTGGTTACGGAAGCACAAGATTTCCAAATTGGGTAGTAGATGAGTCCTTTTCTCATCTTGTAGAGTTGACTCTTTCTGATTGTAGAAATTGCTGTGAGGTACCTATGCTTGGACATTTACCATCTCTTAAATTTCTTGATATCGGAGGATTTGATTTCGTAGAGAGAATAGGTGAAGAATTCTACTCAAATGGTGGTCGTGTGACAAAGCCATTTAGATGTTTAGAAGGTCTTATCTTTCGGGATATGAGAGAGTGGAAGGAGTGGTTTGTTGTGGCTGATCAAAGTGAAGGTGGAGTATTTCCTCGTCTTCAGCGGCTTCTTTTGTATAGTTGTCCCAAGTTAAAGGCAGAATGCTTACCTCATTATCTTCCGTCCTTGATAGCTCTTAGTATCAAGGGATGCGAACAGCTAGTGAGTTCACTTCCAACAAGGAGTCAACACATGGACACCGCATTTCCACGTCTTGAGGGTATGTGGATATCTAAATGTTCAATGGATTCCATTCCAGAACGAGAACTGCACTCTAATTTAAAATATCTGGATTTTCGTGAGTGCAAAAGGCTATTTGCACCACCCATGAAATGGAACCTGCAACGGCTCACCTCTCTCACACGGTTGGTTATCCGGGAAATTGAAGATATTGTGGATTCATTTCCGGAGGAGGGGATGTTTCCTACCTCTTTGACACGCCTTGAAATTGGCGATCTTTCAAATCTCAAATCATTAAATGGCAAGGCCTTTCAACACCTCACATCCCTTCGAAATCTGCAGATTTATGGCTGTAACCAGCTTGAGTGTTTGCCAGAAGGTCTACCCACTTCTCTATCTCTTTTGGAAATCGGAAACTGTCCATTGTTGAATCAGCGTTGCCAGAAAGAGACAGGGGAAGATTGGCCCAAGATTGCTCGTGTAATTGTTGATGATGAAGACTATATAATCAGCATTCTGAAAATGTCTCCTTTCTGTTCACTAATAGCTCGGTCCTATTCGTCCAGGTGCTTTTTTTTTTTTCCTTTTCTTTTCTATTTTTTTTTATTGGAAATCGGAAACTGTCCATTGTTGAATCAGCGTTGCCAGAGAGAGACAGGGGAAGATTGGCCCAAGATTGCTCACATCTCTCGTGTAATTGTTGATGATGAAGACTATATAATCAGCATTCTGAAAATGTCTCCTCTCTGTTCACTAATACCTCGGTCCAATTTCGTCCAGGTACTTTTTTTTTTTTTCCTTTTCTTTTCTATTTTTTTTTTCCCTTGAAAAAGCAAAACCTTCTTTTATACTTAAGTTTATTTTGTTGACTTTTTGATTTGGTAGATAAGTTCACAATTGCATCACAAAACCACCATTCCCTTGCAACGAGGCACATCCCAAGGTTGGTTCCATAGGATTGGTTTCTTGTTAGTTATTCTAGAGTTCATTTTTATCCAATTTTTGTCATTATAAAAACCATCTTTGGAAGAGATTAAAAAAGTAATACCAGTCCATGCAAAGCTGCCATTTTTTCCCTGGGGTTTGTTTGGTGAGAAAAACTGTGGGAAAATAAATATAAAACCAAATGAGATTTTGAGACAAAAATTTATATATTACCATTGTACTGGTTATGTGGTATAACAAGCCACTCATAAACAAACATTCAATAAATATTTTGTAGGATCCACATTTTTATTTTATCGTCATGTGACTTTACATGTGATTATAAGTAATTGAATTTACATGTTACATAATTAACGAAAGTGGTTAGGGATGACGTGTTGCAACCGATATATGCAAGGTTTGTTTGTTTATTTTTGTTTTTGATTTTGTTTTGTTTTTTCAGATTTTCATGCTGTTTTTGGCTCTTAGATGATGAATGAGCCCATTTTGCTTCATCTTCTTTCTAACTTTCGATTGTAAAAAGATTATTCAGAAAAGAAGAAAAATGATAGATAAAACTTCTCTGCATTTATGTTGCTTGTTTCCTTTTTTGTCATTTTTTACTTAGAATATTAGAAGCTCTTTCTTTGGAAAACTGTATTACATTAATCTTGTTGCATTTAAGCTAGTGAGTTCCACAACAGAAAGGGTCGGCAAAATAGGTCCTCCGAGCTAATTAGCCCCGTGCGAAAATGGAAGCAAGCAATCACTTAATCTTGTTTTCTATGGATATGCATTAATGTTATAAGCATGGAAGATATTTGGACGTATGGTTCTGTATAATTGGAAATTCAAGCATCAAGAAGCAGAACAAGAATGCAGCTTCAACCAGAAAAAGCTAGTCAACTTGGCATCCTCTTGGATGGTTTTTTTTATCAGAAATAAATAGTCTCCAAAGCAAGTGTGTATTTACTTGTATACAGATACATCGGAAAGTTCTTACCATTTAAAATGAATGTCTCTAGAAACATAGTTTATATCCTTTTTAACAAAAATGTATAAAAATTCGTTATGCAGAATATTCTATAAGTTATTCTAGTTGGTTTATTATTATATTGCTAGAGTTTTGTTTCTTCTCTATTTCAATTTCCAGGTACATATATAAATAATTTCTTTCATCCATCTTAAGACACTGAAGGCAAGGCAGAGAGCTTGATTAGGATAAAAGAGAAGAAAAGTGCAGAAAATTAGCCACAAAAAAAAAAAAAAAGGAAAGAGAAAAACAAGAAAAAGGTCAAAAAACCGCATTATTTTCATTGCATTTTTCTGTCTAATATTACAACTTGATTCAACAGTACAGCACATGCCATTTTCACCTACTCGCATCAACAGCATGTGGCCAATTAATGCAACAGACTTTCTTATACTAAAGTACTTAAAATTAAGCTAAAATACATAAAAAAAAAAAAATATCACCTAAGTTTCGGTTTCTTGTGACCTAAGAAACCCTTTACAATTGAACTAAACAAGAACCAAAAAGAGTTGAAAATGCAACCAGTTTTCTGCTGTCTGATTTGCACACCAGACAGCAGCATTCCTTGTTTCTTTGCGTTTTAGTCATCCAAAGTGCCAGTTCTAACAGATACCAAACAAATTTAAATCAGAATTGCCACCGAACTTTAAATATATTTTTAAAAAGCTAAATATATATATATATATATATTATTTTTTCTTGGTAAAACACTAAATAATCTTTTTGTTTCTATATAACAATCTGTTGACTTTGCAATACAAATATTTCCCAACGGCTGACCCTTCAGTATTCGCCCAACTCATGTTGTAGAGACACTATAGCCTTGCGGCCCTTGGCAATATTATTTGTCTACTTTAGTCAATTTCTTAAAAATAGTTTAATTTTTTCTTCACAAACTCAGCATGGAATTAGAAAATATTAAGTAAAATAAGCAATGAGGTAATTGGTTAAAAGCTTCCCCTATGTTAGATCTAATGCCAAAATCTAATACTGTGAATTTCAGACAACAACTCAGAAACTCTTATCTTAACTTGCATTGAGAGCTTGCCTTCATTTTCTCATCTAACATGGTTTCACAGCTGGTGGCTGGAGCTTTCCTCTCTGCTTCTCTTCAGGTGTTGTTTGAGAGGTTGGCTTCTCATCAGGTGGTTGACTTCATCCATGGAAAGAAGCTCAATGATGGGCTGCTCAAGAAGTTGAAGCTGATGCTGTTGTCTGCTAATTCAGTGATCAACGATGCTGAGGAGAAGTAAATGAGCAATCCAGCTGTGAAGCAATGGCTTCATGAGCTAAAATAAGCTTCCTACGATGCAGAGGACCTGATATATCAAATTGATACTGAAGCTTTACAATGCAAGATGGAAGGTGAACATGGAAGCAACAAAAATCAGGTATAGAATCTCATCTCAACTTAGTTCACTGGATTTAACAATATTGTGGAACCCAAACTGGTGGAGATTCTTGATAGACTAGAATATACTGTTAAACGAAAAGATGTCCTCGGTTTCAAAGTTGTTGAGAAAAAAATCTGCATGCAGATTACCACCAGCCCTAGTACAAGATTGTAATGTATATTGGAGGGAAGCTAGCAAAGTGGTCATTGTTAAGTTGTTGGTATCAGATGATTTAGGTGGGAATAAGATATCTGTGATTCCATAGTTGGCATGGGTGGGATTGGCAGGACCACACTTGCTCAGCTCGTTTATAATGATGCTAGAGTGAATAACTTTGATGTCAAAGCATGGGTTACTGTATCAGATGACTTTGATGTTTTTATATTAGCCAAAACGATTTTAGAAACAGTAACCTCCCAAACGTGCTCTATCAATGATCCATATCAGCTTCAAGATAGATTGAAGGAGGCTTTGGAAGGGAAAAAGTTTTTCCTTTTTTTTTTTTTTTCTTTTTTTGTGTGGTTCTAGATGATATTTGGAATGAGAATTATGGTATTTTGAGTTCCTTAAAGAGCCCTTTTGATTCTGGAGCATATGGGAGTAAAATCAATGTGGCAACGAGGAACCAAAATATCGCATCTATGGTGGGGACAGTTCCAATTCATAACTTAGAGCTAATATCAAAGGAACATTGTTGGTCAATGTTTGCAAAACCTGCATTTGGTAATATAGAGTCAAGTGCACGTCCAGATCTAGAAGCAATGGGTAGGAAAAATCATTAAAGGGTGCAAAGGTCTTCCATTAGCTGATCCAGAGGAATGGAAAAATGTATTAAACAATGATATATGGGAGTTGGGTGAGAAGGAGACTAATATTCTTCCAGCTTTATGGTTGAGCTACCGTTATCTACCTTTACATCTAAAGCAGTAGTTTTCCTGTTGTTCCATTTTTCCAAAAGATTATAGTTTCAGAAAAGAAGAATTAATTTTACTAGGATATCATAAGATCTTTTACAACCTCATAAAAGGAAGAGTTTTAGAAGAAACAGGAGATGAGTACTTAAAGGATTACTATACAAATCCTTGATTCATTATTATTTCATCGTCATGATGAATCAAGGATTACTATGCAAGGCCTTGTGAATGTTTTAGCAAAATTTGTATCAGGAGAATTATTTTGCAGGTTTGATGACAATTTCTGATATGCCATTGTAAGAAAGACTTATCATATGCCGTATGTGAGAAGAAAGAGCTAGGATAGTAATAAACTTGAGGCTTTATCTGGAAATAAGTCTTTGAGGACACTCTTTATCTTTAGGAGATATACAAGGGAGAAAAAGAAGAAGGATTCTTGGTAAGGTGTGAAGTATTGCAAAGAACGCAAGGCTTTATCACAGGGTTGCTTGATTCAATTAGCAATTTGAAACTCCGTACCTGGATTTGCCAAGTACAGCACTTAAGGAGATGCCTGATACATTTTGTACTTTATACAATTTGCAAACCTTGTTATTGAGAGAATGTCAAGAACTGACTCAATTGAGTAATTCAATTGGAAACCTGAGACATCTAAGGTACTTGGATTTATCTTGTACTAGAATAAAAATGGTACCTAATACGCTGTGCAGTTTATACAATTTGCATATGCTGTTACTGTACAAATGTAGAAAGCGTCAAAGCTTACCAAGCAAAATAGGGAGTCTATTGCCCCATCTTGATATTGAATTTTGCACAGCTTTGGAAGGGATGCCAGAGGAAATATGCGAGATGAAAGATTTGCGAACACTAACAACTTTTGTTATTGGCAACGATGGAGATTGGTCTATCGTGGAAAAGTTAGGACAATTTCAAAACATACATGGAAAATTTTGTACCTCAAGTCCTGAAAATGTTGTTGATGTAGGAGATATTTGGAAGTTGGTTCTAAAGGAGAAAAAGTACATTAATGAATTAAGTTCGATGTGGAACGGTGAAACTGATGATTCAAAAAAAAGGAAGAGAGATACGTGAAGGCCTCCAACCTCACATAAGCCTGGAGAAATTATGTATTAAACGCTGTGGAGGAACAAGGTTCCCCAATTTGTTTGGTTCGTTTTCTTGTATAGTGCAGCTGGATCTTGATTGTTGTGAAAATTGTTATGAACTACCTTCTCTTAGAATCCTTACTTTCGAAGGTTTTAATTTACTAGAGAGAATAGGTGATGAGTTTTATTCAAATGGTTGCTCTAACAGAAGCCATTTAGATGTTTAGAAGTTTTAAGGTTTATAAACATGCTGGAATGGAAGCAGTGGTTATTTGCTGGGGCTGATGATGATGAAGGTAAAGTTTAAGGAACTTTGCCTGATGAAGCGTCCGAAGCTAAACATGGGATGCTTATCTGATTATCTTCCATGTCTAAGAAGTCTGACTATACGTGATTGTCTTGAAGTAGATTTATTTCCTGAAGGAGACTGCCCTCAAATTTAAATACATTTACCATTTCAAATAGTAAGAAGCTCTTTGCACACTGCAAGAAATGGGACCTGCAGAGACACTTATCTTAGATACTTGGATATCTCTCATAGTAATGATATGCTGGATTCATTCCCGGAGGAAGGGCTGCTTCCAAACTTTTCAGTGAATCTTCATATTTCCCTCCTCAGAAATCTTAAATCGTTAAATGGCAAGTCCTTTCAACACTTCACTTCCCTTAATATCTGCCTATTTCAAAAGGCAAACAGCTTTAATGTTTGCCAGAACAACTACCAACATCTCTTGCTTTCTTAGAAATGTTCATTGTTAAATAGACGGTGCCAGAGAGTCACTGGGGAAGATTGGCCCAAGATTGCTCATATTACTCAAGTACTTCTTGATCGTGAATATATATGATGAGCATTGTGCAACCGTATGTGATCTCTGATTTCTACAAGTTCTTCCAGGTACTTCTTCTGCATTCTTCTTTGAAATACATTTTAGCGGGCAAATATAGCATAAAGCCAAAATAACACAAAAAAGAAAAAGGAAAAAGAAAAAAGGAGGATAAAGTAATTTTGTTTTTTCACACATCTCTAACCCAGGAGGTGGCCCTGTAATCCATTTAGCAGCTCTTATACCTGTTGAGTTCCTATTCCTTGCAACTATATAACTATGATTGTTCAACTTCGTTTTATAGTATGTTCTAAAAGACATTTTCACAACTTTAAATAACTTTTGGTAGATATCCAGTTCCAAGACTACCAAGCACTCTCATATACAGTTACAATGTGGTAGCAGAATTTTGTAATTCAACAATTTCGAGTTTCTTTCTTCCATTGATTCTCAAATTTAGTTCCAGCTCTTCTTCATTGTTGACCATTTCATTATACAAGTACTACTGGACACCTTCCACAGACTCTTCTTTGATTGCTTTAAACTACTAGATCTAAAGTTTTTCAATCCTCATCCAAGAAACCACAGGACTTCATTTCTTTCAAACCACCTATAATTCCGGTAGAATGAACTGCCTATCCTGTAATTCTCCTTGCGGAGTGGACTTATTTCCAGATGTTCTAAAACGTATAAAATTTCTCAATCACAATTCAGATAGTAAATCCACATCTTATTAGGCATTTAAAGCAAAGATATTATGTATTATATATCTGTTTCAATCTAAGATGGTGATTTTTTTAAGTGCAGGACTTTACAATGGATATGAAGAATTAGACAGTCTGGTTACTTTACTTTCTTTGTAGGTTAAACAAATCATCCTGTCTTGTATAATGTTTGCAAAGGATAAAATTTTTGCAACCTTTTGATTCACCAGATATAAGAACAGATTTTATTGGGATAACTGGACTTTTTTCATCCCAAAGTAATTTGATGCATAATCAAAGAATATTTTCATTTTGCTTCAAAATTATCATTTTCTTGCACTTAAATTTGTTGATTTGTTTCGGTAGTTTGGTAGATAGGGAGGAATTCCACTGGGGTTTAACTGAGGAGGATAAAGTTTATCTCTGCTCAGCTAAGGTCACAACATCGTCAGCACACAGCCGCCAAGCTCTCAAACTTGCCGGAACTGCCACTTTCAAAGCACAACCTCTATCCAACTTCCCAAAATGAAAACTTTTTTCTTTTGTCCAAAAGAATTGTGGCTTGTAATTGTTTGGAACCATTTCTAATTTCTTTTCAGTAATATTGTTGAAAATTTTTAAGTATCTTGATGCAAAGTTGCCATTTTTTTTTCCTTTGTTTTCCCGTTTGGTTTCTGAGAAAGCTGTGAGAAAATTGGGTTGGTTTTATCGTATTATATTTCATTTTTATCCAATTTCTCTTTTAATAAGGTTTTTTTTTTTTTTTTTTGCTTTTTCAATAGTGCTTTTGACGGGTATTCAAAATTGTTGGAGTCATGACTCTTGCCAAGTGGCATGCAATCCTTAAAGAAGAAACGAGTTCTTTCTTTTTTTTGTTTTTAAATTTACTTTTTGTTTGGTTTTGAGAAAAACCGAGGGAAAAAATATGAAAAGAAATTAGGGTTTTATCACTGACTTTTTGAAATTTGACCGGAGCCTATTTTTGATTATTTATTTCATGGGCCCGATAGATTTGTCATATTATCTTTTCTTTTTCTTTTTCTTCTCCACGAGAATGAAGTAAAAGCCTCTCTGATATGCTGAGAAATGCTCGCCGCTTGATCAAACTCTCCTACGCCTCGGGGATCGCCGCCACGTGTATCTCCTCCTCCAGTCCCCGATTCGCCTCCGCTTCTTCTTCTTCAGCTTCCAACTCAGTCTCCGCCATGGACGACCTCCAAACCCTAAAGACCAAGCTCTGCATCATCGGAAGCGGCCCCGCAGCTCACACTGCTGCCATTTACGCTTCTCGTGCCGAGCTCAAGCCCATCCTCTTTGAAGGATGGATGGCCAACGACATAGCTCCCGGCGGCCAGCTGACCACTACCTCAGACGTCGAGAACTTCCCCGGATTCCCCGATGGAATCCTCGGCATCGATATCACTGACCGGTTCCGTAACCAGTCTCTCCGATTCGGCACTCAGATTTTCACCGAAACCGTTACGAGCGTTGATTTTTCGACCTCTCCTTTCAAGGTCGTCTCGGATTCTCGGACCGTCGTCGCCGATTCCGTCATCGTCGCTACAGGTGCTGTTGCCAAACGCCTTTCCTTCCCCGGCTCTGGTGAAGGAGAAGGTGGGTTCTGGAATCGAGGAATTTCGGCCTGTGCTGTTTGTGATGGTGCTGCACCGATCTTCCGGAACAAGCCCCTGGCTGTTATCGGAGGCGGCGACTCCGCCATGGAAGAAGCTAATTTTCTTACCAAGTACGGTTCCGAGGTGTATATAATCCACAGGAGGGACACTTTCCGGGCTTCTAAGATTATGCAGAACCGTGCTCTGAGCAACCCAAAGATCAAAGTGGTATGGAATTCCACTGTGGTTGAAGCTTATGGTGGAGAAAAAGGGGTTCTTGGAGGGCTGAAGGTCAAGAACTTGGTCAGTGGGGAGATTTCTGACTTGAAAGTCTCCGGCTTGTTCTTCGCTATTGGGCATGAACCGGCGACCAAGTTCCTCGGCGGGCAATTGGAGCTTGATTCCGAGAGTTATGTTGTGACGAAGCCGGGCACGACGCAGACCAGTGTGAAGGGAGTTTTTGCTGCCGGAGATGTTCAGGACAAGAAATATAGACAGGCTGTTACTGCTGCTGGAACTGGTTCGTGATCTTCCTATTCTTTCTTTCTTAAATTTATCATTGCTTTTGTTAATAGTATGCTCATGCTTCAAAGTTCAAACAGTGCTAATTTTTACCTTTGATTTCAACAGATTGTTTATGTGCTAACAATTATGTATGTGACTACTGACCAGTCCGTTGTTTTCCAAATTTATATTGTGATATACCCAACTGCTAGCATTTCAATTTTAACTGTAAAATTTGGTGCAAAGTTAAGTATTGATAACATTTGCTACGTAGATTCTTTAACCTCTACTTGATATGCTATGTTAAAAGAAACTTGTTCATGTTAACTAATTCGAAGTTATAGCAGCATTTTCCTGACCAAAACCAGGGAAAAGCCTATATTTTTCATGAGCCTAGTGGTCTGATTGGTAATTTTACGATGTCAATGTTCATATGCTTAAGGAATAGCTTTATGGATGAACTAGAAACCTTTTGGGAAACGGTCCTAACGGATGGTCATATGTATCGCTAACTTGATAGTAGAGGTCTTCTTTTGTCAATTTATATGATTTATGTATCTCCTTTCTTTTCTGTTGTTCATGTTGGATAGATTACTGAAAGGTATATCTTGCATTTTTTTGTCACTCTCTTAATTGTCATGCTACCTCAACAAGTTCACCTGCATTCTAGGCAGTGAATTCAAGCTGGCTTAGCAATCTTGGATGTGGAAATGAGTTGAATTTGAATTACTATCTGAGTTATCATCTTCATAGATGCTGAAGTGTGCTTCAATTTAGGCCGAGTGCATGCTTAGTAAGTTTGTAATCTTGAACATGGTGCTAATCACAAATATGAGTAACAGCGAATAGGCAGTAAAATTCACCCCACCCATTTTACACCCCTCATATATTATCCAATGGCTATCATGCTAGGCTTGAGCTTGAGCTTCGAGGTAGGCTAGCATCATTTTGTTCGTAAGTCAATTGGACCTCATTCTTGCGTTACCACTTGCTGAATGAGCTTAAACACGTCTTATTTCATGTCAAAGTTTAACTCAATTTTAATTCAGTCTGCCAAGCTTGACAAGAGGTAGTCAAGCTTGAAACATTTCTGCCAAATGTAATCTATTATTGAAGAGCGACCCTTGCTGTTTGATAGGCAATAGGGAACTGTTTGTGTCCTTTTATGCTACTTGTTACATTGACTGAGGAAGCATTTTGTGGTGAATAGAATACATCATTGCTTGCTAGCAGTCAACCTTGTTCAAAATATTGTTCTCAGTTTATAGTACATATTTCCATATAACTTTCTTTTAATAACAATATGATATGTTTGGCGGCATATGTTGCAGGGTGCATGGCAGCTTTGGATGCTGAACATTTCTTGCAAGAGATTGGATCCCAGCAGGGTAAGAGTGATTGACTGCCAAAGGTTGCCCAGGGTGTTAAGAAGTCCTCAGTCAGAAGCAAATTTTAATCAGCACATGGACAGAAGATTTTCAGATTGCTCCAGAATCCATTAGTAACCATCATTTGGTTGCTAAAGACAGTAAAAAAACAAGATAGATTTGAAGTATGCTGCTCTATTCTTGATATTCCACAACCTTATGCGGGTTTATATTTGATTCAATTGCTTAAAACTTGATCATTTCAATGATTAAACTAGGCTTGTTTTTTGTTTTATTACTATGTTGAAAAAAATTGGAATGTGACTGTAAAAATTACATTAGAATATGGAATTGGTGCAGAAAGTTTGTTGAATTTTAGATGAAGAAATGCAGGAAATTGTCAATTGCACTGACAAAGAGAGTGGTTGTTTTACTGGCGCCTGAAGATGAAAACGGAAACTGGTAAAGCTACACAATATATCCCATGTTTGGTAATAGCTTTTAACTTAGCAATTTTAATCTTGAATAAAAAGTAAAAGAAAAAATTGATCCACAGTGTACTAGAATTTTGGAAGAAGATTTAATTCTATCATATAGAGTGGAGTTTTTTTTTTCTTTATTTTTTTGAATGATTCGCTTACAGAAACAAGAAAAAGATTAGCTTATGGATTTGAAAAAAGATCGATAGGATTATGCAATTGATAAATCCAGAAACATTGATCAGATAATTGTAGTTAAAAAAGAGTTTAACAGAAAAAAGACATCATAACTGTACTAAAACAACATTGCTTTCTTCATTTTTTTTTTTGTATGAAGAAAATAGTTTTTTTTGTTTTTTATTTTATAACAAGAATTCTTGTTATTTGAACTGGGGAATCAAAGACAGCATTCACTATAAAACATTAAAATAATAATTACAATAATAAATAAAACAAATTAAAATGGCCCAGAGTGTAAGGTCCAGTCCAACGTATTTTATTACCTTTTGGGCCTAAGGCCCATTTTATTTTTGATAGGTTTATCTTAAGCTATATAAGACTACGTGCAGCCTATTTGTAGCTGCAAGCTGAAATCACTAGCCCATTTGTGACCCGAATCTTTTGGGTTTGAGGCCCATTTGTTTTTGATAGGTTATCTTGGGCTATATAAGTCTCAGTACAATTCAATTGCAGTTACAAGCTAAAATCCTTTAGCCCACTTAAGTCCAGAATCAAGAAAGAGAGAGAACTTATTAAAAACGACCCGTCGTGGGGAAGAAGAAGAAGAAGGGGGACGACGTCTCTAGGTCTGAGTGCTCAAACTCCACTCTTTGATACAGACAGACGAAGCTCTAGAGAGAGAGACACACACACACACACATAGAGAGCGCAAACCTAGCATTGATCCGATGGGTAAGTCCGCTTATGCTTCTTGCCACTGTTTCTTCATCATCGTCTTCATCTATGTTTTCCTCTTCTTCGTTCTGATTGCTGGTGCTACGCTACAAGCTGTACTTCTTCTTCTATGTTTTCCTCTTCTTCGTTCTGATTGCTGGGTGCTACACTACTAGCTGGATTTTTAATTTCTAGGTTTTACAAATTTATGTACCTTTTTTCTCTGATAACGGAACATTTCGATGCAAACGGTGCCGTGAATTTGCGAGATTTGAAGTAATCGTAATTTTTGTTACTTTTGTTCTTTTTTGGTGTATAAAGTAATGTATCGGGTTTGTGTGCATTGGAATTTGCAGACGCAGATATGGAAGATTACGGGTTTGAGTACTCAGACGAAGAGCCTGAGGAACAAGACGTTGACATTGAGAACCAATATTATAATTCCAAAGGTTTTTTGCTCGTTTCTTGCTTAGTCAGAAATTCCCAGTTGCTTAGTCTGTTAACTTTATTCTAATTGTCATCGTTGTTAGACAGAATCATTTTAAATGGAATAAAGATTCTTGATTTTTTTTTTCCATTTAAATTAATTGGTTTTGAATAAATATCCACTAACTTTTCCGATTTTGAACCCAAAAAAAAATAAGGCTTGGTTGAAACGGATCCAGAAGGAGCGCTTTCTGGGTTTGCTGAAGTAGTTCGTATGGAACCTGAAAAGGCTGAATGGTGAGTACAATAGGATTTTCATTTTTGTTGCACAATATGGTTGCTCTAAATGTACTTTGGTGGAATTTGAAATTTATGCCTTTTTTCTGGATACTTCTAGCAAATATTGTTCACAATATTTATGAGCATTTTGGGAACTTTAAGTTGGTAGAAAAATACAAAAATGTCAGTGTTTTTCTTGGTCCTGAGAAAAAACCTGGTGTTTAGATATATGTCATCTGTGGAAGGAATAATATTTTTTTTCGGCTGGAATAGTTCTTAGTTGAACTATTAATCGCTGTTTATTTATTGCCAGGGGTTTTAAAGCTCTGAAGCAGACTGTCAAGCTCTATTATCGTTTAGGGAGGTATAAAGAAATGATGGATGCTTACAGGGTGATGTTGACATACATCAAATCAGCTGTCACACGAAACTACAGTGAAAAATGTATAAACAATATTATGGATTTTGTTTCTGGTTCAGCTAGTCAGAACTTTAGTCTCTTACAAGAATTTTATCAGACCACTTTGAAAGCTCTTGAAGAAGCAAAGAATGAGGTCAGAATTAAATAGTGATTTTGATTACACTATCTTTTTGTGCGAAATGCTAATATTTTTTTCCCTCTTGTTGTGTAGAGACTATGGTTTAAGACTAATCTTAAGCTTTGCAAGATCTGGTTTGATATGGGTGAATATGGGCGTATGAGTAAGGTAATTTGTGTTGTGATACCTACCTATTAGCATGTTTTATTATTCTGATATTTGATGTGAAAAGCATGAAGAATGACTTGTATTGCATAACCAGATTTTGAAGGAACTTCATAAATCTTGTCAAAAAGAAGATGGTACGGATGATCAAAAGAAAGGAAGTCAACTTTTGGAGGTATATGCAATTGAGATTCAAATGTACACAGAGACTAAGAATAACAAAAAGCTCAAGGTATGGATTTCAACTTTGCTTTGGTTGTTTATTTGATTCAGGGTTAAGGTTGATGTACAACAGCCTATAAATTGAGTTTCCAACAATCATTAGTGGGCAGGGCTTTAGAGTAGGTTCATTAGCTTTTTTTGGGTCTGAAGATGGAGGGAATCTGGACAGCTGTGTATACAGATTATTATTGGAGATTCTTTTTTCTTTGTTTTCTGTTCTCCATTGTGAATTCATTTGCCATTTGGGTGAATGCAGCAATTATACCACAAAGCTCTCGCAATCAAGTCTGCAATACCCCATCCTAGAATTATGGGAATAATACGTGAGTGTGGGGGCAAGATGCACATGGCAGAGCGCCAGTGGGCAGAGGCTGCGACAGATTTCTTTGAAGCTTTTAAGAACTATGATGAAGCTGGGAACCAAAGGCGTATACAATGCTTAAAGTATGTTCACAAGCCTGTTAATACCTTTTTCCTTCCTAAATTATACTTTTCCTGTGTATGGTTTGGTAACATTGAAAGCCTATCCTCTCAATTTTAGTAAGAAGCTAAACTAAATTATAGATTGGGAATGAAGTGGTGGAATTTATATTTTCCTCTCTTCTGCAGTCCATAGCAATAGTTGTGCACTTCTATATTGATCTGTTATCATATCTTGCGTTCCTCAACAGATATTTAGTTCTGGCTAATATGCTGATGGAATCTGAAGTCAACCCATTTGATGGTCAAGAGGCAAAGCCGTAAGTTCTAATAAGATGTGCTCCCTTTGGTTTGCATATGATGCTCTTCTTTTTTTGCTTTTGCATATGATGCTCTTCTTTTTTTGCTTTTGCATATGATGCTCTTCTTCTTTTTCTGATGTCACCCTGCAGATATAAAAATGACCCTGAAATTTTGGCAATGACAAATCTGATAGCAGCATATCAAAGAAATGAGATACTGGAATTTGAGAAAATTCTCAAGGTACAGTTATTGCACCCAAGCTTCTTGTTGTTTTGGAATTTACCATTCTCTGTTGATTCATTTATCCTGTCTGGATCATGTGCTGCTTTTATGCATTCTGTTATTTATGCAGTTCTTTATTTTTCCTTGGCCTTTTCCTTTTCTCTGATTTAAAGCTGTTGTAATATTATCTTCAGAGTAATAGGAGGACAATAATGGATGATCTTTTCATTCGAAACTATATTGAAGATCTGCTGAAGAATGTTAGGACGCAGGTGTTACTTAAGCTGATCAAGCCTTACACAAGGATCCGCATTCCTTTCATTTCAAAGGTGCTTTTGTTATTTTTTAGTATCATCTGATTGGCAATATCTTTTAGTTTGAGTTATAAATTTTGGACACCCAATGAGGAATTGAGGATAAGTTATATCAACTGTTAAGTTACTGAACTCTTTTCGACTTCCAGGAACTTAACGTGCCAGAAAAAGATGTTGAGCAGCTATTGGTCTCACTGATTTTGGATAACCGAATTGATGGACATATTGATCAAGTGAACCGTCTATTAGAACGGGGTGACAGGTTTGTTTTTGTTCTCTATGTAATCATTGTTTATTATGGAAGAAAAACTAAAATAGATTTGTTATAGTTACTAATCATCATCATTGCCATTGTCTTCTTCATTATGCCAGGTCAAAGGGAATGAAAAAGTATACTGCTATAGATAAATGGAACACGCAGCTACGAACACTTCATCAAACTATCAGCAACCGAGTATACTGAGAATGATTGCACACGAAATGGCTTTATATTTTGCGATGTGCTCAGTTTACTATCACTGTATTGTGCAACTACTAGTCAAATCCGACTTTTCCTTTCTGAAGGTCAAAATCAATGTTGGAAGAGCTGTGAATACAAGTGGATTTTTGAATATAAGTGGTTTGAAAATAATTTTTGCCTTTTGTAGTTAGCACATTTGAATCTATAATGACAATTTCCGTTTTTTACATATTAGATAGTAGGAATATCGAGAATAACAAAAACCAGCTTGTGAATGAAATTGGCATTAGAAATAATCTTTCTGCCTATCAGATAAAAAGACGAAACAAATTCTCTCTTTCTATTGGGCTGAATAATCAGATTCTATCTTGTTTCATGAGCATCACATGTAATTTAGGTAATACATTATCGTATCAATCTGTTACACGGGTTTCACAGTTATTCTAATATAATGAAAGCTATGATAGTTACTTTTAGGTAGCACAAAATTTTCATGACTCTCCATTTGAACGGCTCTCTGACGTTAAATCCCCATTTTGACCATTGGCAAGAGCGTCCATTTTTGTGTCTTCATCTGCAATGCTTTCATGTGGTTTCTCTGTGGCATCGGTAGCAGGTACATCACCATCAGCTTCCATGTCTGTTGCATTGGTAGCAGGTACATCACCATCAGCTCCCATGTCATCATCGGCTGCCTGGTGCCCAGATTTTGAATTTTGCCCATTGTTCTGCTCCTCTAATGTGCCCATAGGTAGAGCAGCTTGACCTGAAGGAGGCACATACTGAGCAAAACGTGCCTGAAACAATTGAGATCCATAATGTTTTAGTAATTTAAAATGAAACTACCAAGTAATGAAAGAGAATAATTAAAAATTTAGGGCTATGATGTACAATCACTAAGACTTAAAACCATTGTCTAATTAAAAAAATTATCCTCGGCACATTTGATTTCCTCCTAGATTAGCCATGCTACTAATTATCAGGATATGGACATCATGCAAATAGTTTTCAACCAATGTTCACCATGGATCATATAAGTTCTTGCAGGAGATCCTCATCACAAATTGCTCACACCTAGTATCAATCGGGATTATATATCTTTAGCTTGCCTCAAAAGCTACTTGAGACTGCCAATACCTAACTTCAAAGTGGGTTCTTCCTATGTCAAAATAAAGCATCAGCTGACCTAACAATATACCACATATCTCGCCGCAAGGGAATTATACCTGATAAAGCTGCTGGTAGATACTGATCATCTCTTCAACACCACTAACAAGATGCACTGGACCAGTGTCTTCAACATGACGCTCCGTGTATGATGTAACCTCATTTAAGTTGACGCCAAAGAGGTCAGGTCTTTGAAGCAGAAGTTGGAATGTAGGTTGAAGTTCATAGCATTGTTCAAACAAAGAACGGCGACAAAAAACATAGAGACCCAGCCGAGCACGAGACATGGCAACAACCAATCTTCTTACATCACGAAGGTGACCCACAAACCGAGTACGCACAAGTGACAGCAATATAAAGTCATTCTGCTGACCTTGAAATTTATCAACTGTTGCAACCTGCATAAGAAACATTAACAACAGCAGCATATATCAGATCAGAAATAAATGTTCTACAGACTTGACACATGTTACATGTCCCAAATAGCATCAATGATCACACTTCTTAGGCAACAGTCAATTTCATGACAAGCGTTATATGGTTATGGTTAATGAGGCCTGACATCCAATTTCAGATGATTATGATTCTTGAAATAGAGTTTCTCAGAGGTAAAAACAATTTGACAAGGTGATGACCTACATTGCTCATATTTTAAATTTGTAAGGTAAAAGTGATTATCATACCTTGCTGGGGGGACCAATGAAGTCATATGGAACACATCGTCTGTTAATCACATCACGGATCAAAAGCTTCTGCCCATTGTAAGTCGTCAAGATGGATATCTTATTTGCAGGGTACCCTAGCAGGCGCATGTAAATATAGACACTGACAACATACTCAGCTTCTCCCTCATTTTGGTAGAACCAAGGTGAAGGAGCACTCTCACCTTTCCCATGGTAATCTGGAACATCTATCAATTGGTATTCATATGAAAACCCTGCATTCGCTCTATGGAATATGGCACCCTCTTTTACATAAGGAAGGTCTCCCAGATCTCTGTACCTCCAGTTGTAAAGTCTGGCTATACTAGGCCTTGCTCTACCTTGGGCATTAAGTTCAATATAAGGAATGCCCAAACGAACAAACCTTGTAAAGAGACTTTGATCCATGTGGCTATACTTTTGGAAAGCCATATTCTTAACAACAGGAGGCAACTGATGATGATCTCCAATAAGAATGCAGCGCTTAAGCCTAGCATAACCATCTTCCTGTCTCTGAAGCAACATTGGGATGAAAGTTTCAATCTCCAAAATCTGGGCACTTTCTTCCATCAGCAAATTGTCATACTTGAAACCTAACTGAAGAAAATCCTTCCTCTTTAAAGCTGCATGGGTACAAGTCATGGCAACAATCTTTGCCTGCTTGGTCATGAGGTAATTTGCTCGATCAGCTGTTGACTTGAGTAATTCAAATGCCCTACACTCTTCAAGCTCTTGAAACATTGTCTTGAGATGACGAAAGCACCCTTGAGCTGCACGCATGTCTTTCTCAAATGACTCACCTGTAAAGACTGGAAGTGGGGTATTGGAGAAAAACTCCTTGAAAGGAAAGCGGTCTTTAACAAATGATGCTTTATCTTTATTCTCTGCACATGCAGCCAGGAATAGTTCCCAGCGGGAGTATACATGAAGCAACCAAAAGTACCCAGCAGTTTCACAGGTATAACCTACGTCCTCGGGCAGTTGAAGAGATCTTGCCAGCTTCTCCACTTCACTGAGTAATTCTAACCGCCTTACAAGCATAGCATTCACACGGCCTTGCCGGCTGAAGTCAAGATCAGTAGCTAGCTCTTGTTCACCTTGACCAAGTCGAAGGAGATAGCGTGCAGGAACATCTCTCTGAAACAAGGAACGTTTATGAACTATGCAACCAAATGTACAAATTGCAAGGCTACTTACAGTGCTATAGAATAAATTGCAAGGCTACTTACAGTGCTATAGACTTATAGGTGCTATATTCAGTTTTAGACAATGGAAAGTCGACTGACTAAGATTATCCATGCATATCAGAGGAAAGGGATTCCTCCCTAGATGATTAATTCTTTGAAACACAAACCTGCATTATCTTCTCAAAAAGGTCATTCAGGGCCTGGTTTGAATGAGTGATTATCAAAGTTCTCTGAGAAGGACAATTATGATAAAGAACATTCAGGATTTGCACAGCAGTATCAGTCTTTCCTGTGCCAGGGGGACCAACAACCATTGTCAGTCCTGGCTGGATACCTGAGATGATTGCTCCAATCTACACAATAGGAAAAATCAAAAGTTCTTATTTAGACATCAGCTTGTATTATGTTGTGTATGAACTTAACAATCCATTTTCATGACTTGCAAACAAATAAAGCATCTCTTGTAGCGAGTATATAAACAGGAAAACATGTTGAAAGGATTCGAGAAGTAGAAAACAATATTAATGATCTGCAAATTCATGTTTAGTATTCCTACCAAGTTCAAAAGCTTGACCACAGTCAAATATTTGAGGAAAAATCTAAATAAAAGTTTCCACATATAACTGTATGACATACAAAGACAACAAATATCAAATTCATGAAGCTGGTGCTATATAATTGGTAGAGCACAACATGCAAGTATAAGTCACCAAAAATACCAAAAACAAAAGAGAATTACAAGTAGATATTGTGAGAGGATTCTAAACAATAAAAATTCCTACGATTCAATTAAATTTCCATTCTTTAAACAGCATATAACATTTTGTAAACTTGCAAAAAGAATTGCATAACACCTGTATAGGAGTAAATCTAACTGAGTTTTGTCTTGGCTGATCTTGGGGATAAGGACCTGGGTCAGGAGGAGTATATGCCTCAACATTAAGTTGTTCTTTGTCACTATCAGCATCTGTTACGGAGACATCAATTTCAGTAGTGGACTTCTTATTTCCTGGAAGGGCATGAGTGCTGCTTTTCAGCCTCTTTGGAAGCCTAATTCTGAAAGGAGGCCTTGGATCCAAGTTTTCTGTACCATCTGAATTTGTAAAACAAACCTAAAGGTGGGGCATGAAACAGAGAAACTATTCAGTCACACTGTTCTCCAGAAATTAGGGGAAAAAAGAAAAGAAATTCAACACATCAAAAGCCAAAATATCAGAAACCTGATAATCTGGAAAACACTCCTTCAGGTGGTCTGAATCAAGAAAAGTATCTTTGAAATCTACTGTTTCCAGGAGATCAGGCATATTAGTCCATTGTGCTGCAGAAGGATTTCCGTAGCCCAGAAATACGTTGTGCAACCAGTCGGGAACAATACAATACTCATTCATAAGATCTCTTATAGATTCTAAAATTGCTTTGAAATTGTTTTCCTTGGGCTTCCTCCTCATCAATATATTGAATGTACCATAAACATCACCTGTACCTCTCTCTGCAATATTGCTTACATCCATGTGGTACTGTGCTGTATCCAAAGCAACAGTCACAGTTCTCAGTTCTCCTTTTGGAGGCTTCCACTCATCCCTTTTGATTCTTCCAGAGAAATCATTCATTAGAGTTCCCTCCTCATCGCGAACCTCAATAATTTCACATCCCCGTACATACTGCAGGCCAAGCCTTTCTGGCACACTAGCCTTGGCAGCTTCTTCTGCACTAAGTGGCTCAAACGTAGGCTGAATTGAAAGTAAAAATAGAACATCATGCTCTTTAAGAGCATTCCATTCTGACCTTATCTGTGCTTTATAACTCGAAACGCTAAAGGTCACCTCTGCTGTCACAGAAGCTGGCTTCACTTCTCCAATGTTTGGCTGTTTTACCTCAGCGATCTTAAATTCTTTAATTGGCACAGCCATTCTTGACCACCCACGAAATGCAGTGTTTCCCTCATTGTTAACGTAGGCAAGAAGATGTGGCACAGCTTCCTGAATATCCTCACGAATCTCATATGTCGACTCGAGGCGGAAGAGATTGAAATTTCTCAAAAGATAATCATGAAGTGTTAAAAATTGTAAATTAAGTTTTGGAAGAGCAAGACAACCTTCTCCAGAGTAATTTATGCTTGGAACCAGACTTTCATCCCACATAATCTGCTCATTTGGGTAAAGTGGAAGAGCATTAATAGCTTCTTTTTGAGACTGTTGTTTCTCAAAAAAGGAAATCATCACTTCAATGAGAAAATCAACTCTGTCCGACCAAGGATCATCTGTTGAGATCAGTTTGAGCTGCATCAAGGAGGAAAATTTTTATTTCGAAGATGATCGAAGCAAAAAAATGTCATCAGGTCAGGCAAACAGGGAAAACACAAGATAAACTCATAAATCTATCATACATGTACCTTACAACAAACTAAATCTTTCAATTCTTCAGGAGAAAGTACAGATAGCTTCTTAGAGAGATCATTACGCTTGTGAATTGCACCAATGTTAGCCATTGCAAGCTCTCTTAACTACAACCAAAAAAAAAAAAAAGATGTTGAGACATTAATACCTTCCTACCCAAAAGAACAGTTGTTTTATACAAGTAGCAACCTATTTAACTCATTCCCTTGCTCTCTACATATGACTTTTTATATACTAACCTTGGGAACCTTTTTAAAGGCAAGCAGCTGGAAAGATTGGAAGCGATCATAATGAGATTGGAGCACCTCATCATCAGTAAATTGTGTCCCAACATGATCATTAATCTCAAATCCTTCATAAAACTGCAGCAAATCAACCAGTTGAGCAAAAAGTTTGCCCTTTTCATGTTTATAAAGAGCACTTAAGTGGCATTTGGAAACAACAGCTACATCAGCAACAAGAGGCCTCAAATACCTGCAACCACACCAAATGGAGAACAGGAAAGTAATTAGTGAGCACAACCACAATATGCTTCATTGAGCTAAGAACTCTACATGTCATCATAACACCATATTAATGCCTTTTTTTTAATGGAAAACATTGATGACAATATAGAAAAAAGCCTCAACGTTTTGTTCCATGCAATTTATTTTTTAAGAGCGGGGAAACGGTGGTTACCTTATTACTGAAACAAACTACGAAAGGGAAACTATAGAAAAAGAGAATTGAGTAATAAAAACTCGAAGAAGGTATTAAACAGGATGAAATCCCCTAAGCTAACACAATTGGACATGTCACATATCATCGTTTTACTTATTGCGCTTCTCCCAAAACTAAGTCAAACTGGAATAAGCTGAAACAGAATGAGATAGAAACCTGACAAACCCACCCATGAGGCCAAAGAACTAAAGTAAATTAAAGAACAAGCAGAACACAGTTGCAGGATGGAAACTCACCTCCTTGTCGGCAGTTGGCTTAAAAGATCAATAAGAAATTCCATAAATCTCTCACAGTACAAGACACAAGCATCATCAGCTTGTTCCAATCTATTAACATCAATCGGTTCATCATCTCCATTGATATACTCTTTAGCAGGGAAGACCTTGGAACCAAGTGTCTAGCACAATTAAAAAAAGCAGGCATTAATTCTTTGATTACTAAGAAAAAATTTAAAATCCACAATAACACTAAGTAGCACGTAGAAAACACAACCTCCAGAAACTCTTCGATGAGATTTCTCAGAAACTTCACTTCAAGCGCAGATGCAGGATCAAAATGCTCACCTCGTTTTGTAGCCTCCTTGGCCTCCCTTTTTATCATCCTCTTCCATTTCTTGATCAAATCTGTATTAAAACAAAGCTCCATCTACAGATAAGACAAGTAAATCAAGAGCCAATCCACAAGAAGCGGGACAAAATTCCAAACATTAAAATAAATAAATAAATAAATAAAATTCAAATAGACCATTCAAGTCTCACCTGAAAACGACCATAAGACAAACTATGCCAGGATTGCAAACTTGCCAATCTAAGAATAGTGTCACTAACTATCTCATCTTCCAAGCTCTGTCAAATAAGAAAATCGTGTATAGTAAATGACAGAAAAGATGCATAAATCAAAAGGAATAGAAAAAGGTACAAAATTAGTCGGCAAGAACATCAGCCCCAAAAATTGCATATTTACTTCCTAACACCAAGCAAGTCCAACAAGTTTTTGTACTCTGAATATATAATATATAACATAAAACAATAAATTAGGAAGCTAAAACCATGAACTAGGATGCTCTCAAACCTGGAAGGCATTAATCATGAAGACTAGATAATTTGTCTTCTCTGCTATACTTAATTCTCTTCCCTGCAACAACAATGAAAATAACAGTTATAATGATCAGTTGAAGGGACTCGAAGAATTGCATAAATGCTATAATTTTCACTACATGGTTTTTCCCTTGAAAGTCATAAAAGCAGTAATATTGAGCAATGAGCATCAAACAAGCAATAATATTACAGCAATAAGTCTTTAAAGATTGTTTTAGTCTTAAGTAAAAACCTAGTAACAACAATCTGACTTGGGTTTCTAACATCAACACAAAATTCCAGAGCATACAGATGTGAGAATAAAGGTTACTCGAGTTTTGAGTGAACAAAAAAGAATGACAAAGGATAAAATCCATGATGTTCAGGAAAAAGGCTCTGAGACCAGAAAAGCACGAACTATAATTCATGCTTAAAATTTCTAACATTGTAAAGTATAATTTAAGTTTCTAAGAAATCCAAATTATTAAGAAACCAAACCAAAAAAAAAAAACACAAACCTCTTTAAGTCGAAGAACCCTCTCAAGGAATCCTTTGAACATATCTTTTCGGTCATAAAAGCAAACCCACGCTGCTACATTCTCTCGAAACTGCAAGAGAAAATGAAATATTAGAATCAAAATATCACAAACGCAACTCGCATGCCACACAGTGTATAGAAACCAGAAAGAAAATAAATTCAATAATGCAAACCAACCTTTTCATTAATCATTATTATCATCGACATAACATGCTCGAACGTCGCCGTTTGAGGATCAAAATTCGGCCACAAAAAATTCTCCAAATACTGACTGACCTCCAAAATCATAACCCTCTGCAAAGGAACGGGTTTTCTCTGACCCTCTTTGATCGATAACTCCGTTTCATAAATCTCCTTCACTAATTCCGGGTCGAACGGTTTCTTGGGCGTCACTGAGTCACCGGCTTTCGACCAATTAGCCGTGGCAATCGTCGTGAGCCGGTCCCGCTGAATCTCCGACAAAGTAATCGAGCTCGGCAGCGTTGAACCGGGTTTCGATTCAACCGGTTTATCGGCGAGTTGGTGGGAAACCTCGACCGGGTACTCCGCGACTCGGTGACGCTTGAAATCGTATGCCCCTGTTCCGTACACCTTCGTCATTGCTGAAGCGAAGCTAGGGTTGGAAAATAAAAAATAAGAGAAGAAGATGAATTTTGAGACAAAACTTGCAGGGTTTTAGAGTTTTGAGCTTTTTAGGGTTTTGGATTTTGGCTCTAAAAGAATGGTTATAGAGATAGAAAGTAGTAGGGCACAAGCAAAAGCGAAGCTCAGCTACTTCTTCGAGCAAGAAGATGGAAAATGGGCGCCAAAAGATCAAGCTTACCCGTCAGCCGCAAAATGGCAACCCAATGCTACTATTAATCGGAGTCGGCTCGTAATTCTGATTTTGGCGAATCTAAATTTCTTTATTTTATTTTATTCTTTTTTACTATGTGAGAAAATGCTGCTAAAAAATTAAATTAAATATATTTTTGGTTTTACAGAAATTATAGTTGGGATTTTTAAGTACGATTTTTGCGGCTTCTTCTTTTTTCTTTTTTTCTTTTTCATAAACTGATTTTTTCTTTTTATTGATATTTTTTTATTCTATTATATGATATGAACTTCAGTTCTTCGTTTGTACATGATATAAACAAAATGAAATTAATGGTCAAAAGATGTCTTATAAAACTTGAGTTAAAATAAAATAAAAAATAAAAAAATTATTAATTATTAAAAAAGTAAAAGACTATAAGAAAAAAAGATTAACTACTATGAGGGCTAATTGTGCAATATCTACATTGAAATTGAAACCAAATTATAAATACTTTTCTTTCAATGCATAATATATTAAAAAAAAATTAGAATCGATTTTTTTTAGAAACAAATCCATTTAATATTAACGAAATGTCAATAATAAACTAAAAAATAAGCAAATATGGAACAAAGTATTTAAAAAAAATTAGTAAGTGCTACTTTGAGATATACATGAAGCACACATAATGCTGATGATGTATGTAGCTAATGCTGTACTTTCTTAGCAAGTGATGAATTAAGGTGTGTAAGTGGAGAAAATCTATGACGAATGGTTTGCTTTTAGCTTAGAATATTTGGTTGAAGAAGGATGTTTACTATGAGCAGCAGAGTTGAAATCTTTCCTGTTGTGGACTTGAATCTGAATTAAGGAAAAGGGTTATGGAGACAAAAGCTATATTCATGTTCAACATTGTTGCTGTATAAGTTTCTGCTGTTTTCATTTCTCATTGCACAATGTTGATTGGACACCATCTGTTGTGACATTGCACCTGAATTTGGATTTTACTAAAAAAAAAAAAACATGGATTTTCATAGTTAATATTTATTTATTTTATTTTTTGTTAAAAAAATTTGTGGATCTCCTCTGCCTTTTTTGGTTGAGGGTCTCCACAGTCTTTTTCTATCATACATCGCAATAGGAAAAAGAAGAATTGACTTATTTATATTATTTGATAGTTTAGGTAATAATACTAATATTGCTTTTAAAATTTTAAAAACCAAAATAAAATATTACTACTTGAAAGAGGAGAATTTTGAACCTGAAACTTTTGAACTTTACCTTAAACTTGTCAATTATGTGCTCCAAGAGCTATCCTTTACTTGGAATTTTGTCGCATCCAATTAATAAATTCTCACACAACAAAAAAATTTGTCCATGCATATGAAAAGTGGGGTTAGGTAGAGCTGGTTTTCTGTAAATGGTTGTGATTCTTGTGAAAAACAAACTCTTAGATATTTTTATTTTTATTTTTATTTTTATTTTTATTTTTTTCTTTATTTTTATTTTTTGGGATAATTTTAGGAACACCCCCCGACTTTTAGTATAATATCAAATACGACCCCCAGGTTCTATATATTTCAAAAACTACCCCTGCTGTTAGTGAGATGCTGTTACATTTAACGCTCAAAAGGGTAAAATAGACATTTAACAAATAACTTTTAGGATNTATACAGAACCTGGAGGTCGTATTTGATATTATACTAAAAGTCGGGGGTGTTCCTAAAATTATCCCTTATTTTTTTCTGAGTGCATTTTCACTGCTCTCTCTCTCTCTCTCTCTCTGGTCGAAAAAGAAGAAAACTGCTCCAATTTGCACACTGATACCACTCAACAAGAGACAAAGACAGCCACCATAAACAACCACTGAGATTAGAGAGAGAGAGAGAGAGAGTAGCAGTAGGCTAACCATGTCGACCACCAGCACTGGAGAAGCTTCACTTGGGAGCCAAAGGTAAGAAGAACTTCTTGGTTTTCTGCTTTCATCTTCTTTTGCTTCGTAAAGGGGCTCTGCTTTGTTTATGTTTTTGTCTTTTATGATCAGAATGATTTTGTTTTTATTTTTCAAATCTGCGTGGGTTATGATCTTCAAAGCTTAATCGAGCTATGGAGAATCGCTTGGAACTTCACTTTATGTATGACCCATTTGATTTATGTGTTGGACTTTCTCTCTCTCTCTTACTGACTTTTAATTATTTGATCCCACAATGGGCTCTGAACAAAGTTTTGAAACTGAAAACTTTACCATGGGGATTTCACGTGGACGAGAATGGAGAGTTGGGTATTTTTGTAATTGTAAGCACCGAGTTATGTTCTGGTTTCCAAAATCTAAAACTTCCACTGTTTTTGTTCTTTTCAGTTTTCAGTATTTATTCGGATTCTTTTTTAGCTAATGAGAAGGTACCAAAGATTTTCTTTGAACCCGCAATTCTGAAGTTTTCTGCTAAACTGGGTTGCCATTATTTTGTACTCGATTGGAATCTGGAATTCTGGATGTTTTTGAAGATTTTTCACTGAATTTACTTTTAATAAACACCTTTTTTTTTCTTCGAGTTCTCATAAAATTTTCGACATGTTTTTACATAAATCTTCTATCCGTTTGCATATGGTTGTTACTTGTTAAGAAGGTAAACGAAAATATATGCTTTTTGGTCATTTTGAAGTTTCTTTACACTATATTTGAAATTTGGATTTTCATTAAGGAAAAAGAAAGCAAAGCAAAGTAAAATGACGAAATATGTACACGTTCTTCATTTATTTTTTATTTTTCTTACCCAGAAATGAAATGTGGTGTGAAAAAAGGAAAAAAAAGGAAGTTGGATGCATCAGGTGACATTGACTTGAGCAAATAGTAGAACCATTCATAAGAAAACTCACTTAAAGCACAAAGGAGCTCTGAAATTCTACCGAATGTTTTTCTTTTTGTTTTGATTTTGTTCAACGATAACAGAATATCTAACCAATTCTTAGTTTTACAGATTATGATTTGAAAATGCATGGCCATTTGAACAAACTTCGTCTGCAGTTTAGCACTTGTGACACTTAGTAAATGAACTATGTGATTGTAGCTTGATTTGGAGTCATGTAAATAAGTCTGTCAATTCTACTATCTCTCCTTGTGTTGCTTAAAAGCTAGAACCAACTCTGAGGCCAGTCAAGCTAGGCAATCGTGAGCCTTCAACAATCTTGATGTCAGATAGTAATAGTGATGACTTCTAGTATATCTTTAGTTGCTTTAGAACTCAAGTCAAGCTGCATTACCGAGTGAATGAAATTCGTTTGCACAGAATTGCTCTTTAGCATGTCTAATATTTGATGGGGTGCAAGATATGTTCACATGTTTTTTATTTCTGAATCAAGGATAATTGTGATTCTTTTCAAGCATGACAGTGAACCAACTTGGATTTGTTCTCCACTTCCTTATTCTGCCCAACCCATACTGGCCACAGTCTATGAAAGAAAAAGGAACATGAAATTAGTTCAGGCGCTACATGTATGAAACTATTGACTTTACTCTCACAGTTGTCTTATATTCAATGTCTAATAAACTGCGTTTTTGATGCCAAAAACGAACTCATTGGAAAATCTTATTTCCTTGAGATAACCAGATTTGTTGTAAAAATTGAGTTCATTGTCGGGTTTTCTAAATTCATATTGTCATTAATAGTTTTTTTCCTATACAGACTGACAGAATTCTTAGTTTTTGGGAGGCACCATTCTGGATCTCACACTACATAACTCTCTTTGATGCTCTGTTGGATCATGTTTTCTTATATATATCATAGTTTTGTTTACTTTTTTTGCCTCAGATTATTGAGGAAAGTGGCATTGGTCACAGGTGGAGCCATGGGTATTGGAGCGAGCATTGTGCGCCTATTCCACCTACATGGTGCAAAAGTTTGTATAGTTGATGTGCAAGACAACCTTGGGCAGCATGTTTGTGAGACCCTTGGTGGTGAACCAAACACTAGTTATTTCCATTGTGATGTCACAAAAGAGGATGAAGTTCGTCGTGCAATTGATTTCACAGTCGATAAATATGGCACACTTGATATCATGGTCAACAATGCAGGGATGTCAGGTTCACCCTGCAATGACATACGCAATGCAGACTTATCAGAGTTTGAGAAAATGTTCGATTTAAACGTGAAGGGAGTCTTTATAGGAATAAAACATGCATCTCGAATAATGATCCCAGCGAAGAAGGGATCTATAATTTCTCTTTGCAGTGTTGCAAGTGTCATTGGAGGTCTCGGTCCACATCCATACACAGCTTCCAAACATGCTGTACTGGGTCTCACCAAGAGTATTGCAGCCGAGTTAGGTCTTCATGGGATTCGTGTAAACTGTGTTTCTCCATATGCAGTTGCGACACCGTTGGCTTTGGCCCACTTACCCGAGGATGAGCGAACTGAAGAAGCCTTTGCAGGTTTACGTAGCTTCATCGGCAGAAATGCCAATTTGCAGGGTGTGGAATTGACAGTCGATGATGTAGCTAATGCTGTTCTGTTCTTAGCAAGTGATGAATCAAGGTATATAAGTGGCGAAAACCTCATGGTTGATGGGGGCTTTACTTCGGCGAATCATTCCCTGCGAGTCTTTCGGTGATGGATGATTATTGTTAACACATACATTTTTGGTTGAACAAGGCAGAATTGGCTGGTTATCAGCAGCAGACTTGGAATCTTGCCAGTTGTGGAATTGATTCTGAATTGGAAACAAAATCTAGATGCAAGTTGAACTTTGCTCCTCCGTAAAATTTCTACCATTGTAAAATGTTGATATGTCTGGACCTTATAATTGTGACACGGAACCTGAATTTAGATTAAATAATAGAAAACGTGGATCTTCATAGTAATATTCCATGCTTATTACTTTTAAATCAGAATTGGTATGAACAATATTGTTAGCTGTAATCTTCCTGATTTTTACTAAAATGATTGGAGCAGAAAAAACCCAGAAACTGTCTACTAAAAGAGTAGACAAGAATGAAATTTGTTGATACACTGATGAAATTTTGATGATAAAAATGTTTATTAATACTATTAGTGTTAAAATCCTGATAATAATAGTGTAATTTGCTACTCTTAAAATTAGTGCAGTTAAGTACCCATTAAATAAATTAATCATTAATGTATTCACCAAAAATAAATAAATTAATCCTTAATGTGAATAAAACAAGGCTCAAGATTCAACGTAAATATGATTTTAGTTTGACTAACATGACATGTATGGTTTGGATATTTAAAGTAAAGATCAAATCTTCAAAAGCGTGTTGCTGGCATCTAAAGTTTGTCAATGTGAATCCCCCTTCTTTGCCGAAGTGAAAGCACTTGATTGGGCTTCGAGATTAATTGAAGAGAAAGGTTGGGGCAACTTGATTTAGTCTTCAGATGTCTTGATGGTGGTTCAGGAGATTGAAGCCAAAGCTGCCCCAAATGAATAGTCTTCACACATGGAGCTGATGGCTATACAGCACAGGTTTGCAAAGTTTAGATGGACAATCACTTGGAATGTTAAAACAACCAATAATGTTGCTGATTTGGTTGCTAAGACAACTTTGTTTTCAGATTTTCCTTTGTTTTTTGATAATTTCAATTTGAATGACATTCCTCTTGTCTTTAGACAATGTGCTGAAAGTGATATGGTTGAAAGGTCTATTCCTTTGTAATCCCTTTCTTTTTGAAGCTTTTGATGCTTAATGCAACTATGATTCTACAAAATAAAAAAACTTCGAAAGCGTGTTTGTTGAACTGTACTGACTTATTTTACATTATTAAATTTAAAATAATCCAGTTCAATTTAATAAATGAATTTTAAAACCGGAAAATAATATTGAATACTTGATTAACTTTTCTCAGAGCGATATTTATGTTAAGAAAAAACACTCCAAAAAGGCCCTTTTTTATTTTGCTTTGACAACAAAAACGCCTTCTTTTACGACTTTTAAGTAACAAATGACTGAAAAACCAGACAAAATCCATTATTCGGTCCATATTTTCCAATGGCCTCTAACCTCTCTCACCACATAAAATTTCTTTCAAAAGCACATTGAAATTCTCACAAATTCATGGCCTCTTTTCAAGCGTCGTGGTTCAATTCCCTCAACACCATCTCTCCCGCAAAACCCAATATTTTCTCCTCCACAAACGCTATAAAGAACCAGTCTTTCAAGCTATTCAGAATCTCATCCTCTCTAAACTCAGCTAATGATGACCCTTCCAAACCCAGCTCACCAAATTCACTGGAAACTACGCCTGAAACCGAAACGGGTCCTATTGACCCTGTGAAGCTCGCATTTGCTAAAGCCAAAAAGTATAAAAAACTAGCTGAATCGAGCCCAAAATTGAAACTTGAGCAAAACCCAGTTGAGGAATCTGATGGCATTGCTAATGGGAATGGTGGGTCCGGTTCAGTTTCGGATGGTGGTAGTGGTGAGACTAAGGAAGTTACAGATTCACTCAAGATTGCAATGGAGAAAGCTAAGGAGTATAAGAAGAATAAAGGCATTGCAGATGTTGGCATGAGTAGTGCGGAGACTGACCAAAATTCAGGTGCTTGTTCGTAAAGTGTTTGAAAATAGAATCAAGCATTTGTTACTTTTATTGAAAATGCGGAAAACCTCTTTCATTATTATTATTATTATTTTAATTTTATTTATTTATTGTTAAAGATTTCGGAGAAGTGAAACAAGTAGAGTGCTAAAGCTTCGTAGAACTCAGGTTTCTGTTTTCTTAGTTACTAAATAGATAATTAGAAAGATAAAGAAAAAGGTTTAATAATTTATAAATTTTATGCCTTGTTTGCTTCCATTATGGCATAAAGATAGGCATGAAGTATTGTCTTTGTTCTATGCAAGATTAAAATTTTGGTGATAAAAATGTGAGCTTTAGAATGTGTATTGATTTCCAGGGTTGAAGGGAATGAGTGGGGGAATTTCAGGAAATGTAAATGTGGAGAAAAGGGCTGATAAGAAGGGAAAATTGTCAGTTTCAAGCATTGATTTTGTGGGACTTAACTTTGCGGATAAGAAGACAGGCAGGGGACTACCAGCTGGATTAGTTCCGGTGGCAGACCCTTTTCCAGAAAGCGACTTGCCAGAGGTGGAGTTTATTGTTGGGGACACCAGTAAATTTGAAGAGGAAACATCATCGAAGCCTGAGATTCAAGGAGATGAAGAAACTGTTTATAAGCCGAAGGTTTCCTCATGGGGAGTCTTTCCTAGACCAAACAATATTTCGAGAACGGTATGAATGCTCCTAGAATTGATGTTAAACCTGTGAATTTGATACTTTTTGGCAGTATTCTTGGTTTGGATACTTTTTCATATACGATAATGCTTTTCTATGGTTAGGATTACAGAAAGTTTTAAACTTTTTAGTCACAGCCTAATATATAGGATCTCAATTTAAGATATCATTATGATCCAAGCTCTTAAACTCTATGCATATCTTTTATCTTTGCTGAACTTCTTGTTTTTCTTTTTATACTCCTTCACCTCCATTCAATGGAGAAAATGGATTCAAAGATTTTGAGTAAAAGTTCATCAGAACTTTTTGGTGGATCACTTATATTTGTTGAATGATGTTTTCAGTACGTAGCTGTCTTTGGAGCTTAGCAATCTCCAGTTTGAATTACTTTAGCATGAAGGCCAAGCTTTCTATAGACTTTTCACTGTAACTTCGAACTAGTGAATCCATTATATCCTTATGAAGCTCCATGTTCTTATTGCTCGTATTCTTTAATAACTTTTGCTCTGAAGTGTTGGCCACTTTGTTGTGATGCTTTATTACCTTTTATCAGGTATATTCAATATTTTTGAGTTTTCTTTTTGTTGTCTTCAGTTTGGCGGTGGAAGAGTTCTTAAGCCTGGGGAAGTGCTTGAAACAGAAGAAGAAAAAGCTGCTAAAGAAGCTCGCACCAGACAATTACTAGCAGCTTACAAGAGTAAACGTGGCTTAAATATCGATCCAAAGCTTAAATCTGAGTGCGAGGAGGTTTGTTCCTGTCAAAATATTACTTTTTCAACTTGAATTCCAGATGCTAATTCCATTTAAAAGCCTTCAACCTTTAGTTTTTCTTGGTCTTCTTCTTAGTCCATTAGGTTCATTTCATTTCCCAGAAGTTAACTTTCAACTGCAAAACAGATTTGAGAGATATAATTGGTTTATTCATGTAGAATGTGAAAGTCATTTATTTATTGAATGATTTTGTTTACAGGCATTGAAAGATGGTGACGAGTTGATGAATCTTGGAAAGCTTAAGGATGCATTACCATATTATGAAAAGGTTATGGATAAATTGATGTTCCAGGTAATTTTTTGCTGTTAGATTACTTGAGCTGCTTTTCATGTACCGAAAATATAAAATAAATCTTGCACAAATTGTTTATGCAGAGTAATTGCTAATGTTACACTATATCTATGCGCATCATTAATTATTTCTTGCAAAAAATTGTTTATACAGAGTGAGCTTTATGGATTAGCTGCTCTGCAATGGTCTATTTGTCTAGATTCCCTCCGAAGGTAGATATATATATATATATATATATATATATATATTCTTTTTAAGCTTTCTAAACATCTCACTAAACTTAATACAAACTTTGCATAGATTTTAAAATAAGTCAGGTCAAATTGTATTTTGATAACAATAAATTGTACAATAATTATCTTCTTGTAAAAAGGATTCTAGTGTCCTTTTAGCCTTAGAAATTGTGTAAAGAAATCCACATCAAACAATAGAAAATCCTTTTGTGATTAATGTGGAACATCCTGTACAGCAATGGGAAGTGCCAAGTAATTTAACATTTTTTTTTCCCTAATAATTTTTTGGTGTTATACAGGTCAAACGAAGCTCGAATGATGTATGAGAAGCTCAAGTCACATCCAAATGCTCAAGTGAGCAAGAAAGCAAGGCAATTCATGTTCAGTTTTCAGGTAAAGGGGTCTTGAAGGGGTGTGGAAACACATAAGAACTCTCGAATTCAAATGGAAATGGAAATGAAAAAATATACTAATGAGATGTCTGATGTATGATAAATTCTTAAAAGGTGCTTTATATCTAACATGGCATTGATGGCAACCTCAAAACAAAATGAACTATGACTATATTGTTTCATTATAGTTTATGGTTATACATATTTGTTCAATTTGATTTGGAACAAATTACTAGTTTTCTCTAAATTCAAGACTCCGAAGGTCAATTTGAATAAAAGTAGATGTCTTGGTGGTTCTTAGAGATAGTCTTTGACATTTTCAAGTTTTGTTTTGTTGATATATTGAACTTCATGACTCTTGCAGGCCATGGAAATGATGAAGTTTACAACAAGCTCACCATTTTCTTTGAAGAACACTGGCTACCAGAACTATTTTGAAGCTTTCATTGAAAAGAAAGCCAACTATACTCAAAAACAGGCCGAAGGTGAAGTAGTTACACTCAGTCAGACACTACCATATATAATTTTCCTTGTTTCCCCCATTTTTATTGTACTACTTATTGCTGTACAAAAGAGAATATGAACTCAATAAAAAATATAGAAACATAGAGTTTACTGCTGAGACTGAAATACAATCATCATTTATTGGCCTTCAAACTATATGTACATGAAATTTGAAAATTTGAAGGACAAGTTCTTCTTGATGAGCTATATGTACATAACAACATGGAACTACTTACCTTATGTAATAATGCAAAGAAAAAGATTGTTTGTGCAATAATGTTTAAAAATAAGTGTACATGAGTACTGCCAAGTGATGCACCACTCCTTTTTCCTGGGGGAAAAAAAAAGGAAAGAAAGAGAGAGAGAGAGAGAGAGAGGACTTGGGCTAGGCGCAAATTGGGCCACAACTGGCCAAGTTGATGTGGTTCGTGAAATTTAAGCCTAGCATAGTATACTTTTTTACAGGAATTGTGCTAATCTGTATGCAAATTTGGTAGATCTTAGAGGTTGACAATTGACAAACTTATCAGTGCCATGCTTTTTTAGTTGTCCCTACCCCCACATTGTGCTTTGTCAATGTTGGTAATAATTGTTTAGAACGTACAGTAAGATGTTTATAATGTTCACTGGTTCTGTGCTTTTCACATTGTTTTTAATCCCAACAACCGTGGATTATTTTCCCAATAATCCACGATTGATTGGATGGATAAAACCCATCAAGTAGACTTTACTTGATATTTCACTCACACATGAAAAAAAAAAAAAAAAAACATATTAACTCTGAATTTTGTTGTAAAGCGGAATTTATATATTAAAATATATATTATTTCCAGATTGATCCACAAGAACTTATACATGGTTTTCATAAAAGCTTCCTGTAGTCATTCTTTTTGGGTAAAGAAGAAATGATTGTATGTGGCTCCACAGAAACAATATAATGTACTGAAGCAGCTTTTTAGGTCTTTGTTATGCCATTTTTCCATCTCTAAAAAAACTATATATTAATTAGAGATGCTGGACTATTCTTGCATGCAATGTGGCATGCCACAGAAGGAACTTACACAAAGTAGATCTGATATTTCTGGGAAACCCAAAGTCCCAATAAAATGTCCTAGTTCAAAAAATCAAAATCTCAATATTACAAGTTTTTTTTTTTTTTTTTTTTTTTTTTTTTTTTTTTTTTTTTTTTCAAGATGATGAGGTAAACTTGTGCCCCTCGCAGTCTGTCTGTGTCAGAAATTGAACATTTTCTACTAGTAGTTCAAACTGTAAGGGACAATTTGGTATGGCCATGGAGCGTCTTGGTGTCAGATTGATAACCGTTCTAGTTTCATGCATATGCAAACTTACTACTCTCCCCTGCTTCCCTGTCCCTGCCCCCATTTTTGTTCTCATCTTTTTTTTTTTTTCACCATTTCAATCTATTCAATACCGATTAAGTTACACAACATCTACAAAAACACAGACTAAAGGGACAGTATTTGAATTCAAAATTTGCAATTCTGATATCATATTGAACTACAATTTAATGGTATTGATATAAAAAGCTCAAATTTGTGAATGATGGAATGAAATTGATCCTTTTGGCATCAATTGTATTGGATTTTGAGCTGGTTAGATTTCTTGATTTTGTTTCATCTTTTTGCTTAAGAGTCAAATTTACTACCTTTCTATAAAGTAATTCATGGTACATGAAAGGTAAACACTGTTATCACAATAATATTCTTTTTGAGTCATGTTTTCTTGCTCCATGAAAGCTAAAAATGAAACTTTTTTGTGTGGTGGTTTTCATTGTTACCTTGGGAGGCTAGAAAGAGAGAAGACAGAAATAAAAAGGAAGAGTGGTAATAGTAATTAATTTTATATTGAAGAAAACATTGGTCTTCTTTCTGTAGAGCTGAGGAAAGATTCTATAACATTCTGGGCTTTCTCACTAGGAAAGCAGGTTCCCAATAAGATCTTTGTCTTTAATTTACCCCAAACATGATTACTATTTATATAGTTAATAATAATAAAAAAAACCTACACATAAAAGAAGATGCTAATTCTAATGGATCTTGTAAGGGCATGCAATCACTCAATTGTTTTTTTCTCCCTTTTCTTTTTGACAAAGTTTGGTACTATGCCTCTTTCACAATGCAACCCTCTAAAGTTTTCTGCTTCATTTGTCAATCATTAGCTTCCAAATCATTTCAGATTATAAAATAAATGGATTGCCCATCTTGCTATACCTTTCCATAACTCTTTTTTTAATTCATATTATTGAAAATGCTAATAACCCATTAAGTGAATCAACATTGTCATGAACTAAATTCAGATACCTATTTGTTTTACTTATCTTTTTTGGAAATTATATTTGTTTTACTTTTTGGTTAAAGGTAAAGCACCCCCCTCTGTGTTATTAACCCCAAGAACAAAGACTATGAATAGAGGGAAGATTCTTGTTGTTTAACTCTTTCTAAAGGGTGCAAAAAAGGCCAATTAGTATGATAAAGAGGTGAGGTTGGGACGGGTAAACTTAGGTCATCAACATTTTCCTGGAAACTTCCATCAATTGGACAGATTCCCAATTTCCCACTTTGTATCTAAGCTATTTGTGTAAAACTTTAATCAGACATAACTGGGAAAAAGATAACTTACAAAACCACCATTCCAAGGGCTTGAAGTTTATCTGAATTTTGAAAGCAGTTCATTAGCACAAAATTATTTGTCAAGCCAAACCCAATTATACATATATAAGGCAAACTAAAATGGAACAAAAAACATAATTTCCAAAAAAATAAAAAAAGGGAACGAAAACAAACAATGTGGATGTCTGTCTCATTGTGATTTATAAGAACCATATAAGGGAACAAAACGTAATGGGAATGTGGAAGAAAATTTGGCATATAGAAGGAGAATTTCCGACAATTTGATGAATAACAGAGTTTGTGATGTGTTTCTCTGAATATGCAGCTCACATGTTATAAGATTCATTCAATATATCAAATTTGAAGCACACGGTATGTCTATTTCCTTGTCATTACATGCAAAGAACGTATTGGATTCTCTCTCTCTAAATCAAATTTTTTTGTTATAACCAATTACATGCATTTTGGATGATAATATGGTTATTGGGAACTATGCTCTTCAATCAATCCAAATGAGAATAATTCTAAAGTGATTAAATTTAATAAGTAATTTTTTGGTATCCAATGATTTATTTTATTTTATTAGATTATTTTAATAAAATATTATTAATTTTTTAATTATTAATAAATTATTAAATATCAAAAATTTAATTAATAAATTTAGTATTGCTAGGCTTTCAAATATCGCAGCCATAGCTTTCTTTAACATATGATAAACACGATCAAAACTGTTGTGGGATTTTTTTCAATGGGCTACGAAAAGCCTTGGCCTCTAAAACAACAGAGGCAAAACGGTTAAAATGAATGGGGTCTAAGGGTGTTCTTAGGTGGGTCCCATCCCACAACTTGAAAACCCTCACCTGTATTTTCTGATGACGTAAGATTAAAATTCTACATCATAGTTATAAATTAAATGCATTTAAGGAAATGAGTAGATAAAGTAAAGATAGATCTCATTGTTTTTGAAATTTGCGTCATCTTCCTCTCTTTAATTTTTTTTTTTACATTTTCTTCGTTAACTTTTTTTTTTTTTTTATATATTTTGGTTATTACAAGATAATTCATTTTTTCTTTTTTGAATTTTCTTCTTCACACATACAAATTAATTTCCTTTGAACTTGTAAACAAGAGAGGAAAATGAATTTTTTCAAACACATAGCTAAATTAGGCAAAGAAGATTGGCTAGCTGTTTCCATTTTTTTTTTTTTCGCTAAGTTAGCTGTTTCCATTTTGTAGCCCGTAGAGCTGATAAAAAATAAAACACAACAAAAACTATAGCATAAATTTAATGTATCGGTCGATTATGTACTTTTAATATAATGTAACAATGTGAAGAGGCTTCATGTGTTTTTTGTTTATTTTTCTTTTATTATCAAAGACTTATTGAAAACGTGATTGCTTCACTCTAGACGAACCCAAATTTCCAATTTGAATCAAATTGTTGGTCCAAATTTATCAACTAGCTAAAGTTATAAATCGATCTCTGTGTATAACCAATCGGGTAGACATATTCTTGCTGTCCAATTTAAAATAAAAAATTGCTTCACATCATATCACATGTCATACAAGAAGAAAACTGAGAAAATAAAAGAAAGAAAGAAAGAAATATAAAACATGTTGGTAGAGAAGTTGACTTTAGCACCAATACATGAGTCTTGGGATATGTTAAAATTTCAAAATAGAATACTGTCCTTTTGAAAAACAAAATTTAATTTGTAATTTTAACAAATACAAGATGCTTAATTAGTATCTACATATGTTGAGTATGATATTGTATGAAAAAAAAAACAAAATTTAGAAAAGTTATTAAATTTTCACCAAACTTAGAATTCAAGAAAAAAACCCAAAACAAAGTCAAAAACTTAGAAAAATCTAAGTTATCCAAGAAGATGGATTATAAATTTGATTACAGAACTAAACTCGAAAAAAAAAAAAGCAAAAAAAAAAAAAGAAAGGTTTGCTTAGACTCTACTTCATATCTCCAATCACCATGGAATTAATACCTATAAATATATATTGATAAATCCCCATAAGAAATTAACAACCTCTGATTTTCCAAAATAAAAACATTAGGGTTAAGCAATGAATAGTCAACAAATATTATCAAGTATCTATGTTAAAAAACTGTGGGCCCAATTTCACTTTCTCAATGGCAAGCATGCTTTACATTGGGGAATGGAGAAGAGGAGCGTGTATGATTGAAATGACTAAATGGACCTTGGACCCGTATAATAGGCCCCACCCAGTAGCCCATTATCGCCGACCATTGCGTTGTCTTTTGGTAAAGTTCTTACCGCCCCTACCGCTTTTTCTGCATAGCCGGTCCACAGTGATTATATGAAAACCCACCAAGTTTCCATCCTTATTTGACATTGTTTTATGCACATTTACCATAATACCCCTATCTTTTTTCAATATATTTTCTTGTGGTTTAAGTTAAATCCATTTTCCTTTTTTCATATTTTAGACCTAAAAAATGGACCCATAGAGATAAAATTATCATGTTGTGTGTCACGTGGAACCATCAAGATATTTAACATATCGTATCAGATTAGTAGGAGGATATCATAATTAATGCACAAAATAGTTAATAACATCAAAAGCTATTGTAATTATGCAATTTTATGGATTCTCTTTATTAGCTCTCAAAATCCAATTTCCAACTATTGTAGAAGACTAATTATTAACTTTCCATTTGTTCCATTATTTGGTGCATTATTATAGAGCTAAATTATTTGAAAGAGTAACAATGGAAGAGAATCTCAAATGGGTCTCAATTAGAGATTATGTTTATATAGTGCATATAAAATGCCAATTTATGCAAATCATAATCCGGCTCATGGTTCTTATGCAAAGGAAAGGTATTTTCGTCATTTTGTAGATGATAGAGTTAGGGTGTCTAATCAGTACTGAATATAAATAGCAAATACCTTAGAGATAAGTAATTGCCAAATCTTGAACTTTCCTATGTCATAAGGACCAAAATATAAATAAATAAATAAAGAAATTATATTATATCAATGGGTCCCAAAACCATCTGCTAGTGCAAGTCAGCATCAAACACTTATCTCAGCCTTATTCAAATTTCATCAGCTTAATTGCCTTAATCTACAGTTTGGAAATAAACAAACAGGCCAACTACTGCAAACTAAAGCAAACCCAACCAAAAGAATGAAGATTCTTGGGTTGTTTGGGTTCCAAGAATTCCTTTTCTCTCCAATGTAAAAATTTTCCCATCCCAAAACCAAAAGCAACCAAAGAAGATTACTTTTCTTCTTGAGCTTTTGAATTCCCTTTGTCAAAGCAAAAAAAAGAAAAAAAAGAAAAACCCACTTCAGTTTCTTTTCCATTTCTTCAATATCCATTTTTGCTTTGAATATGGTTCAAAGAAAGGTAACCAACAAGATTGGATTACAAGCTGATAATTTAAGGCATGAGAAACATTTAGCCAACATGAAACCATCTTCTTCTCAGCATCAAGATGGCAAAAACAGAGGACCTGACTTGAAGAAGAAGATGAAGAAATCAAGATCAATCAAGCTTTCAGATATTGAGAGCTTGAAATCTTCATCTCTGAGAAAAAACTTATCCCAGCCAGGAAAACCACCACCTTTGGAGGTTCCAAACACTGCAACAACAACACCACCACCACCACCACCACCACAGAAGCAGCAGCCTCTGATCAAAACCACCATTGATGGCTCTCCAAATTACATGAAGTCCACAAGCTGTTTCGATGCCAGAAAGGAACAATCCCAGGTGAGTTTTCGCAATTGTCAATCCGGTTCCGATGGGAAAATCCCCCGCCGGAGAAGTTCGAGCAATTCGAAAGCTAGCTCTGTTTCTAATACTAAACCAGCAAAGACTTTAACAAAGTCTTCAAGTTTGAAGATGGTGAGGACTTTAACAAAGTCACCGAGCTTTAAACCGGCAAGAGCTTCGGCGAAAAAGTCTTCCAGAGTTGCTTTCTGTGCTGATATGGATGCTCCGAAAGCAACATGTGCTTCAACTTTGAAGGATTCGAAGTTTCCTCCTTATCTGACGCTTAGTCCCGGTGGGACTGAAGCAGAAGGAACTTCTGTCATGAAGGTTTGCCCATATACTTATTGTTCTTTGAATGGTCATCATCATGCTCCTTTGCCTCCATTGAAGTGTTTCTTATCAGCAAGAAGGCATTCCATGAAGACACAGAAGGTTATGAAATTGCAAGCTTTAAGCCCACGCAAAGGAAATCCTTGTAATGGAGGGAAAGAAATTGACAACGTGAAGGTGATCTTTGATGAGAAACCTGCTTCTTTGGTGGAAGAAGTAGGCGTGGATTATTTTGTTGAAATCTATGCTAAAAGCAAGGGAGATGGTGATGATGATGAGAAAAATATTGATTTTGGTGGAGAAGAAGCAGCTGTAGAAGAAGATTACCTTAAAGAACAAGCATTTGAGAGCCTGTCTGATGGATCACCAAAGTCTGAGATTGATTCTGAGGAATATCTGGAAAGATGCTCTGGCATTGTTCAAATAGATGGGCAAATCATAAAAGGAGAAGAAGAAGAAGAAGAAAAGCTTGAATTGGAAGGGTTTGCAGATGTAGAAATGGGTGATTCTTCTGGTTCTGAAGCAACTGATATGGAGTGGGGAGAGGAGACATTTTCTGAAGCAGAGGTTGAAGATGAATCTGAGTCAAAATTTGGGTACTCGTTGGAAATTGAAAATTCTGATATCCATGAAGAATGTCTAATCATGCCAGAAGATGCTGTTAGTAACTGCAATGATATGATTCAGGTTTATGAGGTTATGGAAGAAGAAGCATGTGATAAGGAAAGTTTATGTTTCGAACAAGATTGTGATGATGGTTGTGCTGAACAGGAACGGAGACAAGTTTCTGATAGCTCAATTTATTACCAACTTTCTTGTACTGAGGATGCATTCGAGGAGGAGGAAAGTAGCACGGAAGAAAGAGAAGCCGAAACAGATTTGGCTCACACTTTGGTTGATTCAACACCAATGGAGGAGCCAAACCAGGAAGATGGGGCTGAAGAAAGAAGCAGAGTTCCTGAAGCAGTGAATGTGATCCCTGAAATGAATCCTCAAGTTGGAGACAAAGAAACAAACGTCTGCTGCGATAAATTGGAAGAAACTGAGGTGGCTGCTGCAGCTGATGAAGAAGCTTCTGAGGTTGATGATAGAGACAACCTTCTAACAACTGATTCCAGTGACTACTCAGACCATGATATTGCTGCTGAGACTCGAGGCGATTTGTCTGAGGAAAAGTACAGCAACATTGATGGTGCTCAGAACCAGAGCTTAGAGGAGCAAGATCAAGGTAATTCAAAAAAGTCTTCAGTCGCAAGATCAGATGATTCAGAGGAGCAAACTGATCATATAAGGCTGAAGCCAATAGATTCGACATCAAGTAGCGCGGTGGATACAATGGAAATGGAAGATGGCAGAAAGCCAGATAAAGAGGAGACATTCCTTGCAGTAAACAATAGCATGGATTCAGACAAGAAAAATACGTACTTTTATGCAAAAAGAAATACCGAGCAAGAACTTCCCAATACCAGCAACAATCTGAAATGGACAATCGGGAGCAAGAAACTTAGCGAGGAGTGTGAGGAAGAAAGAGAATTCAATCCACGAGAGCCGAATTTCCTGCCTTTGGTTCTGGATCCAGAAGCAGAAAAGGTGGACCTCAAGCATCAGATGATGGATGACAGAAAAAATTCAGAGGAATGGATGATTGATTATGCACTCCAGCAGACCGTCACAAAACTCGCTCCAGCCAGAAAGAGGAAAGTGGCACTGCTTGTGGAAGCTTTTGAAGCAGTGATGCCAATACCGAAATATGAGCCCCATGTAAGGCACCCTTCAGCAGCCTTTTCACATGCAAGACCTATCCAAGCCTGTAGCTGATAAGGGTATTTCAGGTAACAAATGATCCTCTCAATATCATGAACTCTTGTAGTTCATTTTCTTAGTTGAAACAAAATTCAATTTTCAAATTGTTGTGCAGGTGATTATGGTGAAGGGTATTCACAATACTATGGAAAGTCTATCAAGTAGGAGGGTATTTATTTAGCAACAAACAGATCCCAAAGGTGTAGGAGTAAACTACAGGTTCAGGAAAACAACTAACTAGTTCTCAGGAGTTCATGGTACTGGATAATAACACAGCTTCAGATGAAGATCATTGAATGGAAATGAACTGCAGGGTATTGTGGTTTATCCTAATCTGCTGGGTGAAGTGGAAGAGTAATTTGTATAATAAGTTATGGAAGACAGTGTAATTTATATAATATGGTGTTGAGTTTACTCAGTTTAATGTTATTTATCAAATCGTTGTTGTTGTAAGAGGCAACAGACCTCCAAACATTGATAATTTGACTCCGGTTGTTTGTTTAATATTATATATAGCATATATATTTGGGTTTAAACTTCTTCCATCTAGCTGCTATGTCCATTTTATCTCCATGGTCATATTTATGCAATCAAAAAGAAATTTAAAGGTAAAAGTTTCATGCATTCTAAAATGAAACTAGGTAACCACAATGGAAGCCTAATGATATCATTTTATCCATGGAGTTTAAAGTCCAAGTGCCAACATGAACATAACAAATATGCAGAGATGTGATCAAAGCCTTGTTCCCCAACACCAGGACATAACAAATTTCATCTTCTCTGACACTTTTTTTTCTGTCATATTTAGGGGTAAGGATTGGAATAAACCAGGGGTGACAAACTGTGGAAATGAGACAAAACCCTTAAGTGGATCAGTCTATCAACGTGGATTGCCAAAGGCATTGTATATGGTAAAGGATGTGCCAAGTGGAATGAGGAATTCAATTCATCTGCTGGACATAACAACTCTATCACAGCTAAGAAAAGAGGCACATCCCAGCTTTTATAATGGCCTTAGGGGCATGTACTGTAACCATTGGTATATTGCTGGACTTCGAGATACTTGGAATTATATGCATTTCTCATAACTTGAAAGACCAATGAAATTTGATAATATACAAAAAATTTCAGAAACAGAGTAACAGACATGTATTCAAGCTAAGCCATTTTAGTTTAAATCTTCATTGTACAATGTATACAACTAAATAGAGAAAGAGAGATTCAAATGGGTTCTAAAACATGGTCATGCAAAAGAAAATTTCTGACCAAAATTTGTTTGGACATAATTATTGCTAAAAATTGTCACAACAACCCAGTGCAGATTACATATTGAATGTAACAAAAGCTAATGCCATGGAACAATCTACTTGTCTACAATGATTTCGCTGTAATTGCAGGAGATTCAAGAAGAACCGACAGAAGCTGGGTAGTATAGTTTCCCAATTGATTTTGTTCTGATCCTTGCTCTTGCAAACCAGCTATAGAGGTCTCAATCTCTGCATTTTCACTCTGTTCTGCATCTCTTTTCACGGCAAGAGAATCATTAAACAATCCAATAGCATCTGTTGTTGAAATAGAGAGCACAGATTCATACAATTTCTGGAATTCAGTTCTGTTTTCTTGTGTTTCAATCAACCTCTCTTTCAAGTAATCAGGAAGTAAAGCCAATGCATTTAATAGGGATGCAGATGGAAAGAGAAAATAAATTAATCATGAGTTTGTAGCAATGCAATTAACAACTCTATCACCAAAAGAGCATTTAAATTCTTTTCTCTTTTGTTTTGTTCTACCTGGTAACACCTCTAACTAGGCCCTAGTTGGACCCAACAAGGACTGATTCCTTAAAGCCTACTTTAAAACCCTCTTGTACAGCAGCTTCTTTTCCCGCTATAAGACCATTCCGATATCCACTCTAAAAACTTAAAAATAATGAGAAATGAGAAATGAAAAAGGAAAAACCACTTAAACATATGTTAAGGAAACTGAACTAGAAAAATAAACTCAAAATGGTAAAATCACCGTATGGAATTGCTCATGTCTTCGCTGCCACTCTGTTCATATCTGCTCTTTCCAACTCCTCATCAGAACCACACCACGGTTCGTCATCTGCATGCCAAAAATATCACTGTCACAATCTGAAAGTAAAATTTGAATTTACAACATAAGTTCCAAATTTTCCGGTTACTATAAAAAAATAGAGTTGTCAAATGAAATTCACGGAAAAGGGGGTGGCAGGCAGAGATGGTTACTTTTAAAAAAGAAAACCGCAACTTCATCTGTTAAGGAGGAACACTACAGTGACTCATGAACAGAGTGCACAAGGATTTAAACCTGGACCGAGGCACTTTCAGTCACATCTATGGAACTGTAACCGATAGTATGGGTTTTGCAATCTGTATATAACAGTTTATCATGGAAGTTCTGAATGCTATAGGATTACAATAGGAAACCATAAGCAAATTAATACTGCATCTTGTCAAGCAACCTCAGATTCCTAAACATAGGAATAAGTGTAAGATGGTTTAACCATCTATTCCCAACTGCATATTTGTAAACAACTTTATAATAACAACTTTTCACCAATCAACACTAAGAAATTCCAACCTTTGGTGGACAACTGCTGCTAAATGAATGAATCAGAGCCACTTGCATAAAGATTGTTAAAAAAAAAAAACAAATTCCCTGCCCTTCTCATTTATGCAGAAAAAGTACCTAGAAGTACTTGGAGAAATCAGAGAACAGAGACACTCTTGCACAATGCCCATCATAGAGATTTACCATCAGGAAGTACTTGANATGGAAGTCCTGAATGCTATAGGATTACAATAGGTAACCATAAGCAAACTAATACTGCATCTTGTCAAGCAAACTCAGATTCCTAAACATAGGAATAAGTCCCAACTGCATATTTGTTAACAACTTTATAATAACAAATTTTCACCAGTCAACACTAAGAAATTCCAACCTTTGGTGGACAACTGCTGCTACATGAATGAAACAGCCACTTGCATAAAGATTGTTAAAAAAAAAAAAAAAAATTCCCTGCCCTTCTCATTTATGCAGAAAAAGTACCTAGAAGTACTTGGAGAAATCAGAGAACAGAGACACTCTTGCACAATGCCCATCATAGAGATTTACCATCAGGAAGTACTTGATGGCTTTGGTGCAGGAGATCCAGCACTGCTTGTGATATCACTGTCTCGAAAATTTCACCTCATCTTCTTGAGGAAATCAGGAGCTAGAGTGGGCCTGGTTGCCTTGTCCCTTTAAAGTTTCCCAGCCCTTTTTCCAATGCATTCACAATTGTTCACATGTCCCAGTGTTGTTGCTGTGTTCCTTCAGCTGATGGAAAAACCAAACTAACACATCAAATAAATTCAATCTCTTTCAACTCCATACAACAAGGAAGAGGACCAAAAGCAAAGAAATCACACAAATTGGCAGGATGCAATTTTCTTTTGGTAATTGCTTCTCCTCTCTGTTTTTTTCTAGTTGTCTCCGCAATCAAAGGATGATAAAAGACACAAAACTGGATAAATGTTTGACAAAAAGAATCTAGGCAACACAAGTATGTTACCATAATTGGAGAGAGAAAGCATAGAAAGAAAAAATGGAACATAAATTGTAATAGAGGACAAGAAAATTACTAAATAACAAGAGTATTGTTAGGAATTAGGAAACAAAAGAAGCATTTCTAATCTATGGAGTTCCAAACATAAGCCATTCAAAGAGATATTAGTATTTTATATCATCAGAAGAATTTTGTATATTTTCAAACCAAATCATCATCGAAAGCAGTAAAGACCTACCAGAATGATGCCATCTCTAGTGGCAAGTGGCAACAGAGAGAAATTCAGCACAAGAAACCACAAGAGAACAAACCCTTTGTAGCTACTTCTTGATAAAGACCAACTTTGTCAAAACCTTCCAGATCCAGAGGCACCACATGAATAAAAGACAGTTTGAGAATGCAAAATTACATGAACTGCAAAAGTATGCACCTGTCAAATCTTTTGAAGGAAAGAAAATCTTTTGGTTTTTATTAGAAAAGTTGGATAAAAATGAAGTCCAGAATAATAAGAAAACAAACCCAAAGAAACCAACCTCTGGAAGGGCTTTGAAAGTGGTAGCAAGGAAGTGTATGGCTGTGTGAAGTAGTAGAACCTTATTTACCAAATCATTAAAAAACAAAAACAAAATAAAACACAAATCTAAGTAAAAAAAAGATGATTTTTTTTTTTTCTAAAAAAGAAAAAAAGAAGAAGTACCAGGACGAAATTGACCAAGATATTAGAGAACAGAGACCATATATTTGCAGAATGCTGATCATATAACTTCATCATCTACAAGTATAAGAGTGATATGAGCAATCTTGGGCCAATCTTCCCCTGTCCCTCTTTGGCAACGCAGATTTAACAATGGACAATCTTCGATTCTCAAAAGAGATAGAGAAGTGGGTAGACCTTCTTCTGGGACACACTCAAGCTGGTTGCAGTTATAAATCAACAGACTTCGAAGGGATGTGAGGTGTAGAAAGGCCTTGCCGTTTATTGTTTTGAGATTTGAAAGACAACCAATTTCAAGCGTTGTCAAAGAGGTAGGAAACAGCCCCTCAGCCGGAAATGAATCCTCCACATCTTCACTTCCCCAGATATCCAAGTATGTGAGAAAAGTGAGATGATGCAGTTTCCATTGCATGGGTTGTGCGAACAGCATTTCGCAATTAAGGAATCCCAGATATTTTAAATTAGAGGGCAATTCCCGTTCTTGAATGGACTCCATTGAACAATCAGATATCCACATACTCTCAAGACGTGGAAATGCGGTGTCCACGTATTGTCCACTTGTTGGAATTAAACTTTCTAGCTGTTCACATCCCCCGATCCAAAGCATTGTCAAAGATGGAAGATAATCAGGTAACCATTCCACCTTTAACTTGGGACAATCATCCAAATAAAGCTCCCTAAGCTGAGGAAAAACTCCACCTTCACTTTGATCAGTTGCAACAAATAACCACTCCTTCCACTCTCTCATATCCCGAAAGATAAGACTTTCTAAACATCTAAATGGCTTTGTCACACAACCACCATTTGAGTAGAATTCTTCACCGATACTCTCCACTAAATCAAATCCTTCTATACGTAGGGACTTAAGAGATGGTAAATGTCCGAGCATAGGTACCTCACAACAATTTCTACAACCAAAAAGATTCAACTCTACTAGATGAGAAAAGGAACCATCTACTACCCAATTTGGAAATCTTGTGCCTCCATAACCAATAATCTCTAATCTCTCGATTTTTGTGTGAGGTTGGAGCCCTTCAAGTATTTCTTTTGATTTCAGTGAGTCGTCAGTATGACTAAGCCACTCCAAAATCAGTTCAGTTATGCACTTTTTCTCCTTTAAATTGACCTTCAAAACATCTCCAACATCAACTACAATTTCAAGCCTCGTGATACAAAGTTTTCCTCTTATATTTTGAAGCTCTCCTAATTTTCCAATATGACAATCATGGTCTTTGCCAACAACAAAAGCTGTCAATGCTTGTAATTCTTTCATGTCACATATTTGCGGTGGCATCCCTTCCAAAGCAGAGCAATCTTCAATATCAAGATGACACAAGTTTATTAGACTTGCTATGTTGCTTGGCAATCTCTTAAGACTAAAACATCTACTCAATAGTAGTGTATGCAAATTGTACAAGCCACACACTGTATCAGGCATCTCTTTAATACTAGTAGAAGACAAATCCAAGTACCTTAGATGCTTCAGATTACCAATCGAATCACTCAACTGAGTCAAATACCAACAATTTTTCAAAATCAATGTCTGCAGATTGTATAATGAGAAAATTGTCTCAGGTAGCTCTTCTAGTGCAGTGGAAGATAAATCCAGGTACCTTAAGAGTTTCAAATTGCCAATTGAGTCAAGCAACCCTGTGGTAGANATCAGGCATCTCTTTAATACTAGTAGACGACAAATCCAAGTACCTTAGATGCTTCAGATTACCAATCAAATCACTCAACTGAGTCAAATACCAACAATTTTTCAAAATCAATGTCTGCAGATTGTATAATGTGAAAATTGTCTCAGGTAGCTCTTCTAGTGCAGTGGAAGATAAATCCAGGTACCTTAAGAGTTTCAAATTGCCAATTGAGTCAAGCAACCCTGTGGTAGAATATCCACATACAGAGAGCACTCTTAAGCAGTGCATTGTTACCAATAGTTCACTGCTTACCACCAACTTGTTACTTTTGACCACCATATCATCTTTATATGGAAATGATACCAATGGTAAGAAAGTCCTCAAGGATTTATTGTCAGATAAACCCTCGAATTCCTTACTTTTATATCTCTTTGTTCTCACATATGACATATGACGAGTCTTTCTTAGTGCATGTGAGTAGTTGTTTTCCAGCCGCAAAGAAGATTCCCCTGAAACAAATTTTGCTAAATCGTTCACAAGGTCATGCATAGAAAACACTGTTCCATATTGACGATGGAATAAGGATCTTGATATCAATTCTTTAAAGTACTCATCTCCTACTTCCTCTAAACTCTTCCTTCTATGGGGTTGTAAAAGATCTTCTGCCATCCATAGTAAAACCATATCTTCTTTTGTAAAACTCCAGTCTTTGGGATATATTGAAGAATATGCAAAACAAAGTTTTAGATGAATAGGAAGATAATGGTAGCTCAACCACAAAGCTGGAAGAATATTATTCTCCTTTGCAGCCAACTCCCATATGTCATTGTTTAATACATTTTCCCATTCCTCTGCATTTGGTTCAGAGCATAAGACACCGGCAAGTGACTTTACAGCTAAGGGAAGACCTTTGCACTTTTTAATCATTTTTCTACCAATTGCTTCTAAAACTGGATGTGCACTTGATTCCATATTGCGAAAGGCATGTTTTGCAAATAACAACCAGCAATCCTCCTCCGCTATTAGATCTAACTCATGATATGGAACGGTACCCATCATCGATGCAATAGTTGTACTTCTTGTTGTGACAATGATATGACTACCATATGCTCCGGAATCAAAAGGGCTCTTTAAGGCATTCCAAAGATCATAATTTTCATTCCAAACATCATCCATAATGAGAAGGAACTTTCTCCCTTCCAATGCCTCTCTCAGTCTAACTTGAAGGTGATATGGATCTTTGAGATTGCATGTTTGGGAAGTTATTGTCTCAACGATTGTTTTTGATAATGTAAAAACATCAAAATCGTCAGATACAGTAATCCATGCTTTGAGGTCATACTTATCGACCACTCTAGCATCATTGTAAATGAGCTGAGCAAGGGTGGTCTTGCCAATCCCACCCATGCCAACTATGGGAATCACCGATACTTTATTCCCACCTAAATCATCTGACACCAACAACTTAACAATGGCTTCTTTGCTACCTTCCCTTCCATAAACATCAGAATCTTGTACTATAGTTGGTGGCAATCTATGTGGAGATCTTTTCTCAGCAACTTCTTTCAAACCGAGGGCATCTTTTTGTTCAACAATAAATTCTAGTCTATCAAGAATCTCCAAAAGTTTGGTCTCCACAGTGTTGTTAAATCCAGTGAACAGAGTTAAGAAGCGATTCCATACCTGACTCGTGTTGCTTCGGCGTTCATCTTCCATCTTGCATCGCAGAGCTTCAGTGTTGATCTGATATATAAGGTCCTCTGCATCATAGGTAGCTTCTCTGAGGTCATGAAGCCACTGCTTCACATTTGGCTTCCCGATTTGCTTCTCCTCTGCATCATTGATCACCGTATTAGCAGACAGCAACATGATCTTCAACTTCTTGAGCAAACCATCATTCAGTTTCTTTTCTTTTATGAAGTCAACAACCTCTCGAGAAGCCAACCGATCGAAGAACACCTGAAGTGAGGCCGAGAGAAAAGCTCCACCAACCAATTCAGCAGCCATGGTAGAGAGAAAAAATGAAGGAAAGCTCTCAAATGCAGATTAACAGAGTTATGAGTATGCAGGGCTGAGGATCGCACTGGGGAAACCTCCAAGTCTTTTTAAGACAACTAAACAATGATTAAATGGTTGTAATAAGAAATAGAGATATATGATCATTAAGACAACTAAACAATGATTAAAGTCTATGAGCCACCGTTTGTTGACCAGATAAAGGAGGAGGATTGGATTTCTAAATCCGGTTCCCTTCCTTATCCGGTGTTTGGTAGTGGTAAGGGACCGGAAAGACTGAAAGTCATTAAAAAAATTTTAAAAGTTACCGTACTTTTATAAATTCTGTTACAGTCTTTTCTACTATTTTAAAAAAAAAAACAAAAATTTAATTGAATACACCATCTGAATCGAGCTACTGTTTCCCCTAATTTGTATAGTTCAATGGTGGCTGAACAAACAGAGAACAGAGAAATAGAGACTGGTGAGAAAAACAAAAACAAAAAAACACAAAAAAGGAAAAAGAAAGAAAAAAATAATAAATAAATAAAGAGATGGTGATGCTGACAAGAAAGATAGGGGTTGAGAGTCACTGAACATTTGAGTACACACTCAAACAAATTAGAAGTGGATCAGTGTTTTTTCACTTTTTGGGCTAAATACCAATATCATACTGGGTATTAAATTGTTTTTCTCATTTACGACAGTCCTAGAGGTCATGTTGACATTGTTAATCAATATTAAAAAAGAATATTAATTAGAAAAATTGCATGCCAATAGTTTTGTACATTTTATTTTGAACAATGTATAAACCATGATTGCATCCAATAGCATGCCAAAGTTCTAACTAGCTTTGCAGGTTGAAGCTTTTGTTTAACAAGTAATTGCTTCATGCACCTATTTTTATTTATATACAATGCATTTCCGATGTAACAATTTCAAATGCTTGGTTCCTTTTGTGCATGCATGAGGCTTTGCTTAGAGGATTTGTCACTCTGACATTGTAGCTGTTAAATTCACTGGCTTAAAATGCATAAAACTAACGTTTAGTGTCAGAAACAGAACGAAGGACGAGATGATAATGATGAAGCAGTAGCTGACTCATCCGTTGGAGGGATACGAGGTCTGTGTCTACCTTTCTTTCTCTTGCTCTCTTGCTTAAAGTCAATTGAGTAAGGTACTTTTTCTTCTCTAAATTGACCTTCTGAACATCTCCAGCATCAACAGTATTTCCAATCCTTGTGATACAAAGTTTTCCGTCAATGTTTTGAAGCTGTCCTTATTTCCAAATATTGCACCCGTGTTGTTTGCCAACATTAAAACCTGTTAGTGTTGGCAAATCTTTCATATCACATATTTACAATTGCATCCCTTCTAAATTCCAGCAATCTACAACATAGAGATAACGCAAGTTTATTAGACTTGCTAAAGCAAACAAGTCTTCAGTCACAAGGTCAGATGATTCAGAGGAGAAAACTGATCAAACAAGGCTGAAGCCAATAGATTCGACATCAAGTAGCGCGGTGGATACAATGGAAGTGGAAAATGGCAGAGAGTCAGATAAGAGGAGACATTCCTTGCAGTAAACAATGGCATGGATTCAGACACGAAAAATACATACTTGTATGCAAAAAGAAATACTGAGCAAGAACTTCCCAATACCAGCAACAATCTGAAATGGACAATCGGGAGCAAGAAACTTAGGGAGGAGTGTGAGGAAGAAAGAGAATTCAATCCACGAGAGCCGAATTTCCTGCCTTTGATTCCGGATCCAGAAGCAGAAAAGGTGGACCTCAAGCATCAGATTATGGATGACAGAAAAAATTCAGAGGAATGGATGATTGATTATGCACTCCAGCAGACTTGTCACATAACTTGCTCCAGCCAGAAAGAGGAAAGTGGCACTGCTTGTGGAAGCTTTTGAAGCAGTAATGCCAATACCGAAATATGAGCCCCATATAAGGCACCCTTCAGCAGCCTTTTCACATGCAAAACCCATCCAAGCTTGTAGCTGATAGTGGTATTTCAGGTAACAAATGATCCTCTCAATATCATGAATTGTGCAGGTGATTATGGTGAAGGGTATTCAGAATACTATGAAAAGTCTATCAAGTAGGAGGGTATTTATTTAGCTACAAACAGATCCCAAAGGTGTAGGACTAACTGCAGGTTCAGGAAAACAACTAACTAGTTCTCAGGAGTTCATGGTACTGGATAATAACACAGCTTCAGATGAAGATCATCGAATGGAAATGGAACTGCAGAGTATTGTGGTTTATCCGAAGCTGCTAGGTGAAGTGGAAGAGTAATTTGTATAATAAGTTATGGAAGACAGTGTAATTTATATTACTCAGTTTAATGTTATTCATCAACTCTTTGTTGTTGTAAGAGGCAACAGACCTCCAAACATTGATAATTTGACTCCGGTTGTTTGTTTAATATTATATATAGCATATATAATTGGGTTTACACTTCTTCCATCTAGCTGCTAGGTCCATTTTATCTCCATTGTCATATTTATTGCAATCAAAAAGAAATTTAAAGGTAAAAGTTTCACGCATTCTAAAATGAAACTAGGTATCCACAATGGAAGGCTAATTATATCATTTCATCCATGGAGTTTAAAGTCAAGCCTTGCTCCGAACACCAGAACATAACAAATTTCCTCTTCTCTGATACTTTTTTTCTGTCATATTTAGTGGTAAGTATTGGAATAAACCAGGGGTGACAAACTGTGGAAATGAGACAAAACCCTTAAGTGGATCAGTCTATCAACGTGGATTGCCAAAGGCATTGTATATGGTAAAGGATCTGCTAAATGGAATGAGAAAACCAGTTCATCTGCTGGACATGACAACTCTGTCACAGCTAAGAAAAGAGGCACATCCCAGCTTTTATAATGGCTTTGGGGGTATGTACTGTAACCATTGGTATATTGCTGGACTTCGAGATACTTGGAAGGAATTATATGCATTTCTCCTAACTTGAAAGACCAATGGAATTTTGGATAATATACAAAAAATTTCAGAAACAGTGAAACAGTCATGCATTCTAGCTAAGCCATTTTAGTTTAAATCTTCATTGTAATGTATACAACTAGATCGAGAAAGAGAGATTCAAATGGGTTCTAAAACATGGTCATGCAAAAGAAAATTTGTGACCAAAATTTGTTTGGACATAATTATTGCTAAAAATTGTCACAACAACCCAGTGCAGATTACATATTGAATGCAACAAATGCTAATGCTATGGAACAATCTACTTGTCTACAATGATTTCGCTGTAATTGCAGGAGATTCAAGAAGAAGCGACCGAAGCTCTGTAGTATAATTTCCCAATCGATTTTGTTCTGATCTTTGCTCTTGCAAACCAGCTATAGAGGTCTCAACCTCTGCATTTTCACTCTGTTCTGCAGCTCTTTTTGCCGTAAGAGAATCATTAAACCATCCAAGAGCATCTGTTGTTGAAATAGAGTGCACAGATTCATACAATTTCTGGAATTCAGTTCTCTTTTCTTGTGTTTCAATCAACCTCTCCTTCAAGTCATCAGGAAATAAAGCCAATGCACTTCATAGGGATGCAGATGGACCAAAACGGGAAAAAGAACGTAAAGAGAAAATAAATTGATCATGAGTTTGTTGCAATGCCATTAAAAACTCTAATAGAAACAGAGCATTTAAATTCTTTTCCACTTTTGTTTTGTTTTACCTGGTAACACCTCTAACTAGACCCCAGTTGTACCCAACAAGAACTGATTCCTTAAAGCCAATATTAAATCCCTCTTGTGCAGCAGCTTCTTTTCCCGCTATAAGACCATCACGATATCCACTCTAAAACATTATAAATAATGAGAAATGAAAATGAAAAAAACATACTTAACATAGGAAATTGAACCAAAAAAATAAAGTGATCTCAAAATGGTAAAATCACCGTATGGAATTGGCCATGTCTTCGCTGCCACTCTCTGTCCAAATCTGCTCCTTCCAACTCCTCATCAGAACCACACCATGGTTCATCATCTGCATGCCAAAAATATCAAACATATGTTACAAATTTTCAGGTTACTTTAGATTAGAAGTCTTTGATGCACAGCAATAAAAGAAAGGAGTAGAAATTCAGAGTTGTTCTGCTGTGACATGATTCTATAAAAAGAATAGAGCTGTTACATGAAATTCACGGAAAAGGGGGTGGGGACAGAGATGGTTACTTCTAAAAAAGATAACTGCAACTTCATATGTTAAGGAGGGACACTACAGTGACCTGATTAACAGAGTGCACAAGGATGACAGTATAAACCTAAACCCTAAATAGAAAGAAATAAAGAACATACATAATATACCTCATAGTCCATATAGATGGTATAACATGCTTTTCAAATATTAACCACAAATAGTCAAAAAAAAAAAAAAGTTTTAGTTTTTTAATTTTCCATAGAACATATAAATAAAGCAATACCATGATAATCACTTTGTTCACATCTGGCACTTGGCATAAGATTCGTTTCTTCTATTTGATGCTGCAAACTTTCTGAGTAAAGCTCCTCAGCAAAACTACGGTTCATCTCTATATGCAAAAGCAAGAAATAAAATTAAAATGAAGTAATGTTTATTAACTTTTGATATCTATCAGCATGGCAAGACTCGTATAACCAAGAAACCATCTAAAGACTTTGTATTAAAAATAAAAATAAATCCAAATCCGAAGCAGATTTCAATCCTAACTGATTTCTTCTTATTCTTCAATTTCTTGTCCTTTTTATTTTCTTATCTTCTGTTTCGATCAGAGAAATTCCACAAACACTTCACCTTAAAACCTACTCAAAAGTATTTAGTCGACCCACTAATTGTATAAACAAAAAGCTGTCAACTTTTTATTTTCTTTTGAAGGGGAAAAAAAGACGAAGAAGATAAACGGTGGTCAGATTCTCAAATACTCAAAACCTCATAAAAATCTTAAATTTATTATTTAGGGGGGGGGGGGAAGAAACCTTGTAAACATAATTGCTCTTACTTCCATCAAACATACCGAACTAGAAACCATACTCTCATCAAATTTCATAAATTTCCAAATCTTATCCAAAAACCTTGTAAGATTATTGGAGAAAATACCTCAAATTTCTTTTGCAGTACCCCAGCAAAGAAGAAAGATGGAAAAGGAAGAAGAACAGGTCTGTTGGGGAATGCAATCACGTGCGGAGCATGAGGCTTTATTCCCTAACTGAGATTCATGTTGGGCTTAGAATTAGACCGTGGGCTATCAATTGGGTCTTTATGTTAGCTGGGTTTCAGTTTCTACTACCATGTTAGGTTGGGTCCAACTCATTTTCCATATACTTAAAGCCCAGTAAATATTTTACACAAAAGGCCCAGTAAATATTTTAACAAATAATTGCAATCAATAAATAAGATTTGGAAATATTTAAAAACGAATTATGTACCAGCTACCAAAAGGTTGTTATAGAAGTATTATTATATATTTTATTTTACTTTTTTCTAATAAACGAGAGATCCTAGGTAACCTTGGATTAATCCAAAAATTTAATGTTATATAGAATTCCAATAACTATAAATTAACTTTTTATCTTTTTTTGACCCCTAAGTACCTACATATTATTAGAATACCATTTTATGAAACTAAATATTACCATTACAAAAATTAAAAGAAATCAAATTATCCAATAATATATATATATATATATATTATGTAACTAAACTTTTATAAGTCTACATTTTCTTTTTCNTTTCTTTTTCAGCTTTTCAATTACTTCAAATACTAAAATTAAAAATACGTTACTGATTTATCGAATTCCTACACTATTTATTTTTTCCAAATAAAATTTTAGTTGATTAATAATTCATATTTTAAATTTTAAATCCTAGCATTTGCTATAATAATAAAATGTAAAAAAAGTAAGGCTAAAACTACCAAGTGGACATAATATGAATCATACTATATATATATATGTGTGTGTGTGTGTGTGTATATATATTATACCAAGTACAGCTTGCCCTTCACATTCCATCATTCTTAGTTTTAGTTATATCATATAACTCCCTGAGTCTCGTGCAAGATTGAGGGCCAATATGATATTATGTTATACCTCCTTCAATGAGGTGTTACCCATGTGTTGCATGTGATATTTGGAAAAATGCACCGCAGATCTAAAACACACACCCTTCTTCTCATTCTTCAATCTACATTCTCTGACTAAAATGCAAATACCTCCAAAGTTTGTTGAGAAAGTCCAAGGAGTTAAATACTTTATAAACGATAAACAAAAGCATGGAATCTTTTTACATGCAATTAATAACTCTTGGAAGGAGCTGAGCTGACGTTTATTTTGTTTTAGCAAAATATTAATGACAATTAATTACTTCTTTATATTTATTCTTTACATGCAATTATTTTTGTTGTTGTAATAAATAACTAGCAAGGAAGTTCCTACATAGTTCTTATAAATATGTATGGAGCTTTATAGCTTTCAAACAGCTTGGATGGTCTTAAATTCTTCTCTCTTTAATTTTGTTTCTCTGTGAAGAAAAATGAAGACTGGTTTCTCTAGGGGAAGATCGATATGTTCATTCCTCGTTTCCACTATTTTGGCATTTTCACATCTTGTATTAGCAAACTCTGGACATCATGGCAATGATACTATCAGAGTTGGAGACAGAAAGCAGATGGGAAACTGTAACATGTACCGAGGGAGTTGGATTTTCGACAATTCGTACCCTCTTTACGACTCTTCATCTTGTCCCTTCATTCGGAAAGAGTTTAACTGTCTAAAGTATGGTCGCCCTGATAAGTCATATCTCAAATATAGATGGCAACCCATGAACTGTAACTTGCCAAGGTACATATTTCTCTCTGTCATTACCTTAATGTGTTCATACATGGATGCTTGGCCGCAAGTGTTTTCTCTGTGTTTGTGTTTTCTGTTGTCCAAAAACATGCATTGAAATATAAACAATACTTTTGTCTGATACTGCTGAATTAAGCTGCTTCCAATTTGTAATTTGTTTTAAAAAACCCTGTTCTTCAGCTTTTCTGTTTCTGGTCTTGTACTCTTCAAAGAAGTTTTGGTCTCAAAGCAGTCACATAATGACAAGCTCTTGAAGCATTTAATTGTAAGTCAAATATCTAGAAAAGTCAGATTTTTCTCATAAAAATAACAGATATCATTGGTATCAATATCTCTAAGCATGCTTTCCTTAATTTTTTGGCCTCATTAATCATCCTATAGTTCATCTAATGATCTCCTTCTTATCTTTGATTTATAATTTTTATTTTCTTTTTGGTATAATGGGAACACACAACAGATTTTATGCTCAAGATTTCTTAAAGAGATATAAGGGGAAGAAAATCATGTTCATTGGTGATTCTGTTAGTCTCAACCAATATGAATCCTTTGTATGCTTGCTTCATGCAGCTGTGCCTCATTCCACCATCACAGTGCAATTAAATGGCTCATATTCTACTATGATATTCAAGGTAAGACTATATAAGAGACACTGTTTACCATATATATACAATGTGTCCTTTGTGAACCACTGACCTAACTAATATGCAGAGCAAATATATAACTACGAATTTTGCAGGATTATGGAGTTTCATTGATGCTGTTCAGCTCTCATTACCTGGTGGATATTGAAAACGAAAAGATTGGTCGTGTTCTGAAACTTGATTCCCTTAAAAATGGCGATCTATGGAAGGAAATGGACATTTTGGTCTTCAACACTTGGCTTTGGTGGTACCGCAGAGGGCCTAAGCAACCGTATGATCATCCCTATAAACTCTAAACACAACTTAGTTTTTAAAGAATTATAATGATATGGAAAGTAGAATATCAAATAAAAATTTAGCTTTGGAGTTTCTGATTGCAGATGGGATTATGTTCAAGATGGTAACCAAACTCTCAAAGACATTGATCGTATGGTTGGTTTTCGCAAGGGTTTGACAACATGGGCTAAGTGGGTTGATTCAACTGTGGATCCAAGAAAAACCAAAGTCATCCTCCAAGGAATTTCTCCCTCCCATTACAAGTAAGCTCACTTCCTCAATTTTCTTTTCTTTTCTTGTTCATTTTCAATCCAACTAAGTAGTAATTCCATGAGTTTTTTCTGATAGATCCTTTTGGTGTCAAATTTAGTGGCATGGAGTGGAATGAAAAAGGAGTGACAAACTGTGGAAAAGAGACAAAACCCATAAGTGGATCGCTCTATACAGCAGGATTGCCAAAGGCACTATATGTGTTGAAAGATGTGTTGAGTGGAATAAGAAAACCAGTTCACTTGCTGGATATAACAACTCTATCACAGCTCAGGAAAGATGCACATCCCAGTAGTTATAATGGTTTCAAGGGCATGGACTGTACCCATTGGTGTGTTGCTGGTCTTCCAGACACTTGGAATCAACTTCTATATGCATTTCTCACATCCTGAAGGACTAAGATATTTTGAAATAATAAACAAATACTAAGATTGTAATACAATAATCAATTCAAGCCAAGTAGACAGGTTAAATCTTCCTTGATCAGTGTACAGAATATAGGTTCAAACTTTCAAGTTATAGTGCAGAACATATGATTGTAATTTGGAGCTGAATCATTAGATTTATATCAGAACCTTCAATCTTTACAAATGAAGGGTTTGCTTTTTCCCAAATCTTTAACATTATCCATTTTTTTATTTTTATTTTTTTAGAAAAATAAAAATAAATGTAAGTATATACCAAGATAATGAAAATGCAAAGGGAAAAATATAAATATAAATGATGGCCACTTGAGTTAAAAAGGTGAACTTGCATCAGGTCAACCCAGTAAGCAATATTGTAAATTAATATTGGTAAACAAATATATATATATATATATATATATATTAATATGTATAATTCAAGCAATATTAGTGATCTATGAAAGCTGTCATGCTTCAGGTTATGTGGTGGAGCTCAGATCAAAGCTGAAATGGTCATCATGCTCTAGAGATCAATTTGTATACTACACTTTCCTAGGAATCAACTATCAATTTTTTTTTTTGGTGTCAAATTGACTATTAAGTTTATTACAGAAAAAGTGATTTGTTGGACAAGGATTGAAATATTGAGAGCAGTTTAAAGCAACCAAAGAGAAATCTGTGGTAATTGTCAGTTTGGTGACCAGTGAAGCAGAACTAGCTAGAACTGAGCTTGAGAACCAATGGAAGAAAAAAACTGGGCAATGTTGAAATATGAGAGCCACTACATGCATAAAGATGTGCAAAAACAACAAGAAATTACAGTTGATGAAAAAAATAATGGTAGATTATATAGATTTACCATCAAGAAGTACTTGAGAAATATGAGCAACACTTTAGAAAGATGAGCAATCTTGGACCATCAAGAAGTACTTGCATATTCACCCTTGCGCCTTGATAGCTTTTGTGCAGGAGACTCTGCACTGCTTGTGCTATCATTGTCTTCGAAATTGCACCACCTCATCATCTTGAGGAAATCAGGAGCTATAATTAGGTCTGGTTGCCTTGTCCCTTTAAAGTTCCTCAGCCTTTTTTCAACTGATTTCACAGCTGATGACCTTTCCAAATGTTATTGTGCTCCTTTAGATGATGAAAAAACCATAATCACACATTAAATAAATTCCATCTCTTTCAAACCCATATAACAAGGAAGAGGAATAAAAGCGCACAAGTAAAATAGAGAACAGATGAAGTGTTTATCATTTGCTAAAACCTCTTGAGTGACAACATATGAAGTGACCGTCATATATTATACCATCAGGTCTAGGAATCTCAGCCAATACTTCCTTCTACCTGTGATTGACACAATAATAATAAATAATAAACACACACACACTTTGGATTCTTAAAAGATGAAAGAAATAGAGAAATGCAGGGAAACAATAAGAAAATCAATCGGACAAGGTAACAACATGGGTGCATCGTTTCTCAACTTGAAATGGAATCAGAACGAAAAAGAGTAAATTAAGCATTTTCGATCCATGGTTTCCATTGAAGGGATCCCAGAAAAAGAGAGAAAAGAGCCTCATACAACATTTGGCATCTCCACCAAAAGCCATGGAAAGATAAATTAGTACTCAAATCGTCATTAAAACCAGAGAAACATACCAAAATGATGTTATCTCTTGTAGCAAGAGAGAACACGTGAGCACAAGAAACCACAACCGCACAAACCCTTTCAAGCTCCTCTTTGATAAAGAAAAACTTTGACAAAACCTTTCAATGTTTTTAATGGGTGACAAAAACTCTGCAAATGCATCAGGTGTAATTGCAAGGCATAGGAGGCAACATGTACAAGAGCTGTACTAAAAGAATGATAAAGAGCCAACACTTTTCATGCTTGAAACATTGTAGAGTAACATGTAACACAATTTCCGTTGAACAATTTCAAATGCTTGCTTCCATTTCTCCATTGGGCTTTAAGCTTATATAACTTCTTTTGCTGATCCTTCCTCAAGATTTAACACATTTTTCTGAAAAAAAAGAAAAAAGAAAAAAGAAAAAAAAACTTCCAATGTTTAACTAAAAATGGGAAAAAGGAAATAGGCAACATAACCGTAGAGAAGTGTTGTCCAACATTTTTCTTATTCTCAACAATCTTTTTACAAAGAGACAAAAATTAAGAAAGAAGATAAAGAAATGGGCCCAGAGAAAATAATAATACTTAAATAGGCTCATTCATCTTGTGAAAGTCAATAACAGCATGAAAATTCAAATTCGGTTCATACATTTTTCCCAGAAAATGAAAAATAAAAATGACAGCTTTGCATGAATCAGCGCTACTTTTTTACGGTAGAATGCTCAACTCCAAACAATTACTCTTTCTTTTTGATGAATATACACACTATTTAAGAAAAAAGTTGTTTTTATTACGAAAAAAAAGTTATCTGTACATGGTGTTTCTAATTTAAGAATTTCCACTTATAATCTTTGTAGTCATTTATAAAGAAAAAAGTGTGTATATTCATCAGTACTCTTTCAAGAAAAGAAAAAAGTTTTGTTTTTTATTAAGAAAAAAAAAAAAAAAAAAACTAGAGAAAAATGAAGTCTAGAATAAGGAGAAACCAACCCCACGGAACCAACCTCTGGAGTGTGCCTTGAAAGCGGTTGCAATGAAGATAGTGCCCTTTCCTACCAAATCAACAAAAAAGTCAACAATTAAACTATAAGTATAAAAGAAGAAGATTTTGCTTTTGTACTTGTTAAAGAAAAATAGAACCAACACCAAGAATTAACGAGGTTCACCAGATAAATCTGGCTACGTCCTCGGTGCTCTGCTTCCAGAGCCTGTGCTAAATCTTTATTATGAAGAGATAAAGGTTACAACACAAGTCTACAAACTGTAAACCTTACAAATACACTCAGATGAATATACACCAACAGTAAAACTAGAAATCACGAAGATTTCTATACACACAGACATATGAACAAGGTAGAAGACGAAGTGAAAACAGAAGAACACTCAGACGAACACTAAGAACCCTAACGACGCCTCTCTCTACCTCTTCGCAACTCTGCCTAACACATTAAATCATTAATCACTCGATCCGGCTACAGTAGTAAACAAAACAATATATACGAAGCTGAGAAACCCTAGAATTAATCCGTGCAACCAGAAACGATACCGTATGCTGAACCGGTGTAAGTTGACCCGAACCAATAACCCGAGAAACTCAAAACGACACCTGGTTAAGAAGAAAACGCAACCTGCAAAAAAANAACTGGAGAAAAATGAAGTCTAGAATAAGGAGAAACCAACCCCACGGAACCAACCTCTGGAGTGTGCCTTGAAAGCGGTTGCAATGGAGATAGTGCCCTTTTCTACCAAATCAACAAAAAAGTCAACAATTAAACTATAAGTATAAAAGAAGAAGATTTTGCTTTTGTACTTTTTCAAAGAAAATAAAAACGTACCAAGGTTTAGAGAAGACACATTTGCATAATGCTGATCATATAGCTTTATAATCAACACGTATACGAGAGATGTGAGCAATTTTGGGCCAATCTTCTCCTGTCTCTCTCTGGCAACGCTGATTTAACAATAAACAATCTCTGATTCTCAAAAGAGATAGAGAAGTGGGTAGACCTTCTTCTGGCAAACACTGAAGCTGATTGCAGCTATAAATAATGAGACTTTTCAAGCATGTGAGGTGTCGCAAAGCTTTGCCGTTTAATGTTTTGAGATTTGACATATCTTTAATTTTAAGTATTCTCAAAGAGGTAGGAAGCAGCCCTTCCTGAGGAAATGAATCCACCATATCTTCACTTCCCGAGATATGCAAGTATGTGAGATATTTTAAATTAGAGGGCAGTTCTGCTTCTTGAATAGACACCATTGAAGCATCAGCTATCTCCATTCTCTCAAGACGTGGAAATGCAGAGTCCATGTGTGTCTGACTCCTTCCAATTGTTGGAATTGAACCCAATAGCTGTTGGCATCTCCGGATCTCAAGTCTTGTCAAAGATGGAAGATAATCAGGTAAGCAATCTGACTTCAACTTTGGACAATCATCCAAACCAACAAACTTAAGTCGAGGAAAAACTATGCATTCACTTTGATCAGCAGCGAAAAATAGCCACTCTTTCCACTCTAACATATGCGAAAAGCTAAGACGCTCTAAACGTCTAAATGGCTTTGTCACACAATTACCACCATTATTTGAGTAGAATTCTTCACCTATTCTCTCCACTAAATCAAATCCTGACATATGAAGGGATTTAAGAGAGGGTAGATGACCAAGTGTAGGTACCTCATAACAATGTTTACAGTTTAAAAGATTCAACTTTACTAGATGAGAAAAGGAACCATCAACTACCCAATTTGGGAATCTTGTGCCTCCATATCCTTTAATCTCTAACATCTCAATTTTTGTATGAGGATGGAGCCCTTCTAGTATTTCTCTTGATTTCTGTGAGTTGTCAGTTTGATTTCTCCACTCCAAACTCAGTTCTGTTATGTACTTTTTCTCCTTTAAGTTCACTTTCAAAACATCTTCGACATCAACAGCATTTTCAAGCCTTGTGATACTAAGCTTTCTGCTTTTAATTTGAAGCTCCCCTAATATTCCAATGCAGCACCCATGCTGTTTGTCAAAAGCAATTGTTGTTAATGTTTGCATACTTTTCATGTCACATATTTGCAGTGGCATCTCTTTCAAAGCAAAGCAGGATTTAATATCAAGATGATGCAAGTTAATTAGACTAGCTATGTTGCTTGGTAGTCTCTTAAGATTACCACATCTTCTCAATAGTAGCGTATGCAAATTGTATAAACAACATATTGTATCAGGTATCTCTTTTATATTAGTACCAGACAAATCCAAGTGCCTTAGATGCTTCAGAGTACCAATTGAATCACTCAGCTGAGTCAAAAACCAACAATTTGTCAATATCAATGTCTGCAAATTGTATAGTGTAAAAATCGTCTCAGGTAGCTCTTTAAGAGTAGTAAAAGATAAATCCAGGTACCTTAGAAGTTTCAAATTACTAATTGAATCAAGCAACCCTTTGACTGGATATCCAGATACAGAGAGCACTCTTAAGCAGTGCTTTGTTTGCAATAGTTCAGAGTTCACCACCAACTTCTGTTCCCTTCTATTCAAGCCTAATGGTAAGAAAGTCCTCAAAGATTTATTTTCAGATAACTCCTCAAAATTCTTGCTGTCAAGTTTCTTGCTTCCCGTATATGACAGATGACGGGTCTTTCTTACTAGAGCATGTGAGTAGTTGTTGTCCAGCTGCAAAGAAGATTCCCCTGAAACATATTTTGCTAAATCGTTTACAAGGTCATGCATAGAAAACTTCGTTTCAGTTTGGCGATGGAATAACGATCTTGATATTAAATCATTAAAGTACTCATCTCCTACTTCCTCTAAACTCTTCCTATGATGGGGTTCTAAAAGATCTTCTGCTATCCATAGTAAAATCAATTTTTCTTTTGTAAAAATCCAATCTTTTGGATATATTGAAGAAAAGGCAAAACATCGTTTTAGATGTCGAGGAAGATAGCGGTAGCTCAACCATAGAGCTGGAAGAATATTACTCTCCTTTTCCCATATGCCATTGTTTAACACATTTTCCCATTCCTCTGCATTTAACTCAAAGCACAAGAGACCACCAAGTGATTTGACCGCTAAAGGAAGACCATTGCACTTTTTAACAATTTTTCTACCAATTACTTCTAAATCAGGATGTGCACTTGGCTCTGTGCTACAAAATGCATGTTTTGCAAATATAGACCAACAGTCTTCCTCTGATATTAGCTCTAAATTATGATTTGGAATGGTACCCATCATGGATGCGATATTTCCATTTCTTGTTGTCACAATAATTTTACTACCATATGCTCCAGATTCGAATGGGCTTTTTAATGCACTCCAAAGATCATATTCTTCATTCCAAACATCATCTAAAACAAGGAGAAATTTTTTCCCCTTCAGAGCCTCCTTCAATCTAACTTGAAGCTGATATGGATCCTTGACATTGCATGTTTGGGAAGTTACTGTCTCAATAATTGTTTTTGTAAATGTGGAAACATCAAAGTCATCTGAAACAGTAATCCATGCCTTCAGATCATAGTTATTGACCACTCTAGCATCATTGTAAATGAGCTGAGCAAGAGTGGTCTTGCCAATCCCACCCATGCCAACTATGGGAATCACAGATATCTTATTCCCACCTAAATCATCTGATACCAGCAACCTAACAATGTCCTCTTTGCTACCTTCCCTTCCATAAACGTCAGAGTCTTCTATCAAAGTTGGGGGTAATCTAATACAAGATGTTTTTTCGATAGCTTCTTTCAAACCCAGGACTTCTTTTTGTTGAAAAATATATTCTAGTCTATCAAGAATCTCTTCAAGTTTGGGTTCTATTATGTTGTTAAATCCGGAAAACCAAGTCGAGAAGAGATTCCGTACCTGACTACTTGTGCTGCTTCCATTTTCACCTTCCAACTTGCATCGCAATGCTTCAGTGTTTACTTGGTCTATCAGGTCCCTTGCATCATAGGTAGCTTCTCTGAGCTCATAAAGCCATTGCTTAATAACTGGATTCCTGATTTGCTTCTCCTCAGCATCATCGATCAGAGCATTAGTAGACAACAACTTAATCTTCAGCTTGTACAGAAGCTTATCGAGTTTCTTTCCATTTATGAAGTCAACGACCTCCTGAGAACCCAACCTTTCAAACAGCATCTGAAGTGAGGCTGAGAGAAAAGCTCCACCAACCAGTTCTGCAGCCATGGTAAAGAGGAAAGTGAAGGAAAGTTGTGAATTGCAGATTAACAGAGTTATGAGTATGCAGTCTGAAATTCAGAGCACTAGTGTTTATATAAGATATACTAGTTCTAAAGCTTTCTAAATATGCATCGTTTTCTGTATATTTCTAAATTATTGTTGACAATTTGGGTTTACGAGGAGCTAACAGGTTGGATGTCAAATTAAGTGTGCTGAATACAGAGTTGAAAAATGACAACATAGTACTATTCTTATTAAATTATTTATCTCCTCGGGAACAGTCCAATAAGTTCTCTCCATATTTTCTCATACAGTAATTGACTCCCGAGTAAAATAAAATCTCATTAAATTATTTATGATAAGATGATAAATGGGAGGATTTTGTATAGTTGCCCATTTGGCAATAAAATTAATGAAATATGTTCATTATTTTAAATAAATTGATCTTTGTCTATATTTTTGTTATGAGAATTTTTGAGATATGGATCATAGAACTTTTCAGACCTTTTTAACTTCCACAAAGACCATTGTGGACGAGGTCCATCAGTCACGGACATGCAAAGTCTGGCCCGTCAGGCAGGGCCGAGAAGAAGCCCAAGCGCGGGATAGTCCTGAACAATGGAATAAGTAAAGCCCCGTTGACCTTCAGTTCTTGGTTTAAATACTTATTTTATTATCTGAGTCCAGGTGTCACAATCCCAGCTTATTAGGGTTTATAATTCTAGCATCCAAGCCATTGAAACGAGGTACTTAAGGTAAAGTTATGTGAGTGGGAATGAGACAGTTTTAAAGAGATTTGAACCCTAAACACTCCCTAATAACCCTAGACCAGTCGCCATCATCACCTTTGACAGGTTTCAGGAGGGCCCCTCGGTGTAGAACTCTAGGTAGGATGCGCAGTGGGATACTTGAGGGAAACCTGAAGGAGGTTTCTGGAAATTGTCTCGTAACTGACTTAGGTATCGGAGTGGGAACATCGGTAACACCACTGGCCCCCAGTCTGACGCCATTGTCTTATATCGCAGGGGTCAGGGACAGAATTCAGGATCCAGTCAGAAAAATACCATATGGCACCAAGGTGACGAAAATCAGGCAACAACAATTTTATTAATTTATTTAAAAAAAATACCAACTATACTCTTCTCAATTTAATGTTCTTACCAACCTATTTTTTTTTTTTTTTTTTTTTTTACTTTAGCTTCAACGACGCTTTATTTTTTTTTGCTCATGTTTACCAAAAATCACCATTGTTCAAAAATAAATTTGTTGTTTATAATTTCCTTCTTGATTTTCTTTGTACTTCAAACAACATTTGATTTTTTTGTATTTAAGAATTATTTTTAGAATATTTTGGGTATAAAAAAAACAATTGCATCATAATTTGTAATGCTAAAGTAATTTGCATTTTTTTTTGTTACAATCATTGTTAAAGTCATATATATTAGTTTTAAACTTGTATATGTGTATTTTGAAATTTATTACACCTTAAAAATAAAAAAATAATGTTAGTCAAATGTTGAAGACGATAGACCCTGTCTAACAAACGAAGCATACATGTGAGTATATAAAATAAGTAATACTTAATTAAAATAAATAAAAAATTTACTCCGCTATAAAATTGATAGCTATAAAGTTGGGAGCCCCGCCCAATTAACTGGGATACTAGGCAAATAAAAATAATTTTTCTACCTACGACTCCTCCTTGATTGGGCGGAGCTTTCTATTTTATAGTGGTGTAGAGCGTCAAAAGGACTAGCGGAAAAAATTAACTTTGGATCGCTGCTTTCTTATTGAATTATTTCTCTCTTTGGGGACATTCCAATAAGTTCTTTCTATATTTTCTCGTAATTTCTCATTAAATTATTTATGATAAGATGATAAATGGACCTGCATCAGCCCAATCCATTAACGTGATGTTGTTGTAATGGTTTCAAGGGCTTCGACTAAAACCCTTTGGTGGGTTGCTGAACTTTTGGACACTTGAAATCAACTTCTACATGCAATATTTCTCACTACCTGAAAGGATTACTAGGAAAAATAGTTATGAATCCAAGCCATAAAATTTGGTTTTAATCTTCATTCACCAATGTACAGAACATATTGATTGCAGGTTCAAAGTTACAAAATCTCCAAGTAATATTGTAGAAAATATGATTGTAATTTATAGTTATGGCAGAACCTCCAAAAAAGTGTTGGTTTTTCTTGGCTTTGGTGGTACCGTAGAGGGCTTAAGCAAGACAACTTGGTTTTTTTAATAGAAACATAACAATATGGAAAGTAGAATATCAAATGAAAATTTGGCTTTGAAGTTTCTGATTGCAGAAGGGATTATGTTCAAGATGGTAACCAAACTTAAAGACAATGCTCGTAATCATCTTCCAGGGAATTTCTCCCTCCCACTCACTTTCTCAATTTGTTTTATTATTATTTTTTCTTGATTCTACATTTTATTCATTTTCAATCCAAGAAAAAGAAAAAGAAAAAGAAAAAGAAAAAGAAAAAGAAAAAGAAAAAGGTTATTAATGTATAACCCCGTTTGTCAAATATGATTATGGATGCTTGATTTACATCATGTCTTCTTAAATATTTTCAACATTCAAATGACATAATCTATAGTATTTTATTAAACTACATAAGGAAAAGAAATTCTTGGAATGGAAAATGAGTAGTTAAAAAGGAATTCACAGACAGGAATGAGAATTCTTCAAAACTAATTTAGTGAAATTGACAGAGTAGACAAGATTACCTACATGTGAAAGTAAAAATAAATGTCGACAGAAAGTAGAAATTACATTATATTAAGCCAAGAACTTTAATGGACTTGTGAACCCCAGAGTCTAAAGACAGAATAAGCTTTCTTTCATTTACTGGGGACCCAATTGTCAAAAAAGTAAGAAAGATGCAGAACAATATTCATTGGGATATGATGCTGGCCAGTTGTTTTACTTTACTAATAGTACTTATTAGAAATTAAAAAAAAAACATGGAAATATCTTCTACTATAAATAAAATGAGATTTATGTTTTTCTTCTATCATTAATTCTTTCATCCTTATAAAAATAAGAGAAATTTTGCAATGTTACTTTAAGCTGTTCACAAGATATATAAGAAGTTTACAGCATGGTATTTCCAAACACTAATATCTTACACAATAAAATTAAAAGTTTAGCATTCTTGAAAATAGAACAAATGCACAGAAGCAATGTTACCTAATATACAGCATGGTATTTGCAGTTTTAGTTCTTTTTTCATATAGGAAATTTCCAACATGGTATTTCCAAGGACTACTGAAAGTTAAAGTCGACAATCATGGAAATGGAATAATGCATGTAAAAGTGTTCCAAATGGTTGAGACTCACTTTACTAGTCTTCCTCAAGTCAACACCTAACATTCAGGGAACCACCCATAATTATTGACAAAGACAAACAAAAGAAACTAGCTAGGAAGCTTCCCACATATTGTTAATGGTATTGCCAAAGACTTAAAATCCATCAAACGCAATAAATCTGAATGCTCTGAGCTGTATATATATATACACAACTCATAAATCATCCAAACTTTTCTTTTACTGTTATTTGGAACAGAGAGACGTTTTTCACTCATATCTTTTTTCCAATTCCTCAATTTCGTATACTTCAAAAAAATACTATGGCTGCAGAGCTAGTAGGAGGAGCTTTTCTCTCTGCTTCTCTTCAGGTATTGTTCGACAAGATGGCTTCTGGGGATGTCCATGAATTCATCCGGAGAAAGAAGCTCGACGACGGTTTTTTCAAGAAGTTGAAAATCAAGTTGCTGTCTGCTAATTCAGTGCTGAATGATGCTGAGGAGAAGCAAATAAACAACCGAGCTGTGAGGGAGTGGCTTGCTGAGCTCAAGGAAGCAATCTATGATGCAGAGGACTTGGTGGTTGAGATCAATAGTGAAGCTTTGCGATGCAAGATTGATGGTGAATCTGGAAGCAGCTCACATCAGGTACTGAACTTCATCTCAACTTCATTTACTGCTTTTAGCAAACAGGCTGTAGAGTTGAAGATAGAGGACATCCTTGATAGATTGGAATTCATTTTGCAACAAAAGGATTTGCTTGGCCTCAAAGTAGGTGTTCAAAACATACCTGCACGAAGAACTCCTGCAACTTCTTTAGTAGAAGAATCTGGAGTGTATGGCAGGGATGATGACAGAAAGGCCATCCTTGATTTGTTGCTATCAGATGAAGTTGACAGCAATAAGGTTTCTGTGATTCCCATAGTTGGTATGGGTGGGATTGGCAAGACAACTCTTGCTCAGCTCATTTACAATGATGATCAGGTGGAGAATCATTTTGAGATCAAAGCATGGGCCTGTGTCTCAGACGATTTTGATGTTTTCAGAATCACAAAGATAATTTTCGAGTCCATCACTTCTCAAACATGTGATATAACAGACTTGAATAGACTTCAAGAAAGATTAAAGCAAGTGTTGATGGGAAAGAAATTTCTCATTGTTTTAGATGATGTTTGGAATGAGAATTATATCGAGTGGGATTTGTTGAAAATCCCTTTTGAATTTGGAGGGTGTGGGAGCAAAATTATTTTGACAACACGCAGCGAAAAGATTGCAAACATGGTGAAAACCATGTTGAATTATAGGCTGCAAGTGATGTCAGAATATGACTGTTGGTTGTTATTTGCAAAACATGCCTTTGGTAATGTGGAGCAAAGTGCACATACCGAACTGGAAGAGATCGGTAAACATATTGTTAGAAAATGTAAAGGTCTTCCATTAGCAGTAAAGGCGCTTGGTGGTCTGTTGCGTTCCGAACAGAATCCACAAGAATGGGAAAGAATTCTAAAGAATAATGTATGGGAGTCATCTGGAAAGGAACTTAACATTCTTCCAGCTCTTTGGCTGAGCTATTATTATCTACCAATACATCTTAAAAGATGTTTTGCCTACTGCTCTATTTTTCCCAAGGATTATCAATTTCTGGAACATGAACTAGTTTTATTATGGATGGGAGAAAATCTTTTGGAGCCCCATAAAAGTAAGACTGCAGAAGAAGTTGGAAAGGAGTACTTCAAAGATCTTCTATCAAGATCATTGTTTCATGGCCCTCAACGTTTTTATTTTACCATGCATGATTTTCTAAATGATTTGGCTAAGTTCGTATCTGGAGAATCTTGTCTAAGGTTGGATGGCAATTTCTTAGAAGTCCAAAGCAAAAGTGCTCGCCATTTGTCATGTCTCAGATATAACCTCTATGATGTTGAAAATTTAGAGGATTTATGCAATACTAAGGTATTGCGTACTCTTATACTTGATGATTGGATTGAAGAGAATGGAAAACACTTGATACATCCTGAAAAATTGCGATCGATGCAGTACTTAAGAGTGCTTTCTCCACCTAAACAGCTTTTTGTTGATGGAGGTCCTTTTGTCTCAAAGTTTCTTAATTCAATTGGCAGTTTGAAGCTATTAAGGTATTTGAATTTTTCTTTCACTGAAATTGAAAACATACCTGATGCAATTTGTACTCTGTACAACTTGCAGATTCTACTTTTAAAATCATGTAGAAAGCTTACTGGGTTGCCAAGTTCAATTGGTAATTTGAAGAATTTAAGGTACTTGGACTTGTCGTATACCAATGTTGAAGAGCTACCTGACACAATATGTAATTTGCACAATCTGCATTCATTGCTATTACAAGGTTGCTGTAAACTTATTTGTTTACCAGCCAATATGGCAAGGCTAAACAATTTGCGCTGCCTCAACACTGTGCTTACAAATTTAAGGCAGATGCCACCTCAAATGTCGAACTTGAAATGTCTACAAACATTAAGTGATTTTGTGGTAGGCAAAAATTGTGGATCTCATATCAAAGAGCTAGGTCTGCTTCAAGATCTACGAGGTTATCTTGATATTAAGGGCCTTGAGAATGTAACAAATGTTGATGATGCTTTTGTGGCCAATTTGAAGGGAAAAAAGGGCATTACTCAAATGCTTTTGGAGTGGACAGGGGATATTGACGATTCGCAGAAAGCAAGAGAGGTACTTGACAGACTTGAACCTCAAACAAATCTCGAGAAACTTACAATTAAAAGGTATGGAGGTACAAGCTTCCCAGATTGGGTAGGATATCATTCATTTTCTCGAATGACAGTTGTGGAACTATCTTATTGTAAAAATTGCTATCAGTTACCGCCGCTTGGACAGCTACCCTCTCTCGAGGAGCTTGATGTTTCTGGATTTCCTATGGTTGAGAGAATAGGTGCTGAATTTTATTCTAATGGTTCTTCTTCTGTGATTAAACCTTTCAAGTCTTTAGAAATTTTAAGATTTTCAGATATGCCTCAGTGGAAGGAGTGGCTATTGATTGGACGTCGTGAAGAAAATGGAATTTTCTCACACCTCAAAGAGCTTAAATTTAGAAATTGTTCCAAGCTAAATGAAGCAAGTTTACCTGATTATCTTCCATCATTGACAAGTCTTGAGATATCAGCAAATCACCAATTGGTGGCTTCACTACCGAGGTGTCGATATCCTTCACTTGGTATCTTGAAAATAGAAGATTGTCCAGAAGTAAAGTCATTTCCAGGAGGTAGATTTCCCTCAAACATACACACAATGGCAATTAAGAGATTTGAAAACCTGGTCACACTTTTGGAAGAAGGATGGCCTTCAAATTTACAGTCACTTGAAATTTCTAGCTGTCTAAAGCTGTTTGCACAGCCCATGCAATGGAATCTGCAAATGCTCACCTCTCTTAGATCCTTACTAATCGGTGGCGTAGATGAAAAGCTGGATTCGTTTCCTGAGGAAGGACAGCTTCCTACCAATCTGACTTTTCTTGAGCTGTTAATTTTTCCAAAACTGAAATCCTTAAATGGCATGGCTTTTCGACACCTTTCTTGCCTCGAACATTTGAAACTTTCATTTTGCTCACAACTCCAGTGCTTGCCAGAAGAAGGTCTCCCGGCTTCTCTGTCTTTTTTGGATATCTCTTCCTGTTATTTGCTAAGCCAAAGTTGCCGAGGGAAAGATTGGCCAAAGATTGCTCACATCCCTCACATATATACAGATCATCCAGATTCAGATTTTCCAGGGATAGACATGTCCATCTTCTGTAAAAATGTTCAGGTATTATTATTCTACAATCTTAATTCCATATAGTGCCTTTATTTTTTATTATCACGCTACTTTACTAGTAAGAAAGGTACTCAATCTACATTTTCCTGTTTAAATTAGTTTCAATTTGAGAATTATTTTTTTGAATTGTTAATAAACATGCTCTCATTGTTATTGTAGGTTGTTCATATTTCGTAATCAAAAAACAGCTGAGTAAGATTCTCTTCCCTTTAGTTTTATAAAAGTAGTTATACCTGATGTAAATATTTAATACCCCATTTAAATGCTGTTCATGTCCTCATTCTGGTACAGCCCTGCAGTTCTGGATATATCTGAATTACGAAACCAATTAGTTATTACACTCTTGGTCTATTACAAACTTTTATCCCCACTATTTAACTACCTTGTGATAAGGTTTCATTTCCAAGTTCTCACAATTGCAGTTGCACTGTTAGAAGAAAACAGTTTGATTAATTACAAACTGTTTTTGGAGATTGATTTCTAGGGTTTAATCAGCTCCCTACTTTTAATTGCCATTTGACTTGTTGCTCTGGTATATTGCAGTCTGCATCCCCTGCATCACCAAATTTAATTCAAATGTTCAAGTTTCCAATAGATGAACTTTCTCAATTCATTCAGGTAGTAAAAACTGGAAATTACTTAACAATAATAAAAAGATCGTATACTTTATACCACCTTCAATCTATTTTTTCTGGAGGGATTTACACATCGCAACATTGTACTGATAATCGCAATTGAACTCTTGCTCTTTGTAAGAAATGCGTCTCTGTTAGCTTCACAAATCCTCATAAAATTAGCTAGTTACATAAACTTTGTTAGAGATTTAAGCATCTTCCTTTTATCAAATTTGGTTGTTGTCCTGCTCTTTGCATTTCTAATTTAAGAATTTCCACTTATAATCTTTGTAGTTATTTATGAAATCTTAGAACTTGTTTAAACTGATATATTGCATATATGTAAAATTATCTGTACATGGTTTCTCACGATTTAATGAACTCTTGACAAGGTTTTAACTCTGACTTCCCTCCCTGTTTGAACTGAATTCTTGTGCCATAACTATAGAGAATTTCAGCACTACCAAGCTTCTGTTTTAGCTGGGGGAGATCTCAACTTGCTGTTGGAGTACACTGCCACAGAGTCTCTCATAGCATTGAATAGCTAATGGGATCTAAATATACATTCAAAGAAAACTGAATAACTTCCTTTCTTTCATTTCTCTCTGCTTTCCAATGTTGGTTTTCTTTCATTGCTTGTAGCAGAAGTTAATGTAGTTGAATTATATCTGCAAACTTGTGGTTTTCCTTTACAGCATGTAAGAAAGTTCTTCAGCACCTTGACAGCAAAAAGTTCACCACATGTACAGTTTTTCTGAATACGGTTGTCACATTTAAGAAATCTCACTGGGTTGCCTAATCCAATTGTCAATCCGAAGAACCTAATCTATACAAATTTGTCTATTTGTGAAGTTAAAAGAGTTTCCTTACTATGCTAGCCGTGTTATGTACAGTCTGCAAATACGCTTGTTGAATGACAAGCATGCTGTGCCTAATAATGAAGAGTAAAGAAAGCTTCAGTACTTGCATGGCAGACATTTATTTTGAATCAGTGAATCTCATATATTTTGAATCAGTGAATCTCCAAAATTTACATTTTTCCAGTTTCAAATTTTTGAATTTGGAGAGTTTTACTATGGGTTCTGTTATATTATATTCAAGCTCTCATTGTCACTGTAGGTGTCTCACATTAGGAAAATAATGTTCATTGGTGATTCTGTCAGCCTCAACCATTAGGAACCTCTTGTATGCATGCTTCATGCAGCTGTGCCTCATTCCACCATCACACAGCAATCAAATGGATCATTCTCTACTATCATATTCAAGGTCATAGAATAAGAATAATGCAAATATGAGGACTGTTAGAAAAAAACTTGGCCAAGAGTTTCATCCAAAGAAGAGAAGAAGAGAAAAGAAAAAGCAAACATAAAACTCATATCTTCTATTAGGCCAATGGCTTCTATTTTGGCCAAAGGCAATAACAAATATGAAAACACAAATATTTAAACACAAAACCATTTTCCTATGAACAGTAGATGTCATGGGCAGATTTACCTACTACTGTCCAGCCATTACCTCTACATGTGGCTGCCATATTTCTACTCTTACAAAACCATACCTCACACCAAAATATCCCACATTTCTAGTGGTTCTATCATAACCAAACTAACCAACTCTACACTAACAACAATTTGGTTACTTCAACTATGAGTAACCTTACACCATTTTAATTCTTAAAATACATTACAAAACTACATTTATCAAACAACAATATTCTAACTAAAAATGCCACAGTCGAACAAGGACAAATTAGAATATGAAAAAGAAAAAATGTGAGCCAGAGTTCAACCACCTTCCAATCATTACTTAGATTGTTCCAAAGTATGAGGACAAATTAGAGATCAACCAAAAGAATTACAAAGAGTATAAACTAAAGAAGTGAAATGATGAATCAGATTACTAAGAAAATCTGCTTACACAACCACATTCTTTTCATTCCAACCAAAGAAAAAAAAATTATATACGTTTTTTTCCAAGGCGTTTGGAAATTGTTATTCTACACAAAAATCAAATATTTAGAAGCTTTTGACTATGCCTGAGCCTTCTAAGTACCCAGAATGGAGGATTTCTTTGGCATAATTTGCAATTACCAAGTGGGGGGCACACACTCCAAGTGCAACATCAACTGAGAGAGTTCCTACATGACAACCAATGGATATTTAAAGTTACAATAAATTTAAAACATTATAAAAATGGACGCTGTCCTTCTCCAGGCAGCGCAGTGGATGTTAGATCAAAGTTGAAATTGTCATCATGCACTCAAAACTTCTATTTGTATATTACACTTTTCTAGGAACTGACTATCAAGTTTATATTAAAAAAATGGTGCATTATATTCAAAACCAAACGGGAAACTAACCTCGGAAAAAAAGAAGTCTAGAAACCTTGCAAAGAAATGAAGTTCTGTGGTTTCTTGGACAAGGATTGAAATCTTGACAGCAGTTGAAAGCAATCAAAGAGAAGTCTGTGTGAAAATAAGTTTATAATATACTAATAAGAAGAAACAATCATACTTATTTGAACGAAAAAGAATATGATCTAACAGTGTACAACAGCTGCTAAGTGAATGAAACAGAGCCACTACATGGATAAAGATGTGTAAAAAAAATAAAATTGCTTGTCCTTCTCATTTATGCAGAAAAGTACCTCGACAAATCAGAGAACATAGACATCCTTGCACATTGCTCATCATATAGATTTACCATCAAGAAGTACTTGCAGATTCACTCATGCCTCTCGATGGCTTTGGTGCAGGAGATCCAGAAACTGCTTGTGCTATCAATGTCTTCAACTTTTCAACACATCTTCTTGAGGAAATCAAGAGGTATAGTTGGGTCTGCTTGTCATCTCCCTTTGAAGTTTCTCAGCCTTTTTTATTCACAGAAAATGATCTTCCCCAATGTTGTTGTGCTCCTTCAGATGATGGAAATACCAGAATAACACAGAAAATAAATTGCATCTCTTCCAAGTCCATACAGCAAGGAATTGGACCAAAAGCAAAGAAATCACACAAATTGGTAGCTTGCATTTTACGTTTGGTGATTGCTTCACTCCGTTTTGTTCAAGTAACTTATGCAACCAGATGAGGAGAAAAAAATACACCAAACTGGATAATGTTGGACAATGAGAATCTAGGCTACGCAACTATGTTTTTACAACTGGAGAGAAAGAAAGCATAGAAAGGAAAAATGAAACATATAAATGTAAAAGAGGACAAAAAATTAGTAAGAAACAAGTATCGAGAGTATAGTCAAGAGATTCATAGGAATTAGGAAACAGGAGAAGCATTTCTGATCTATAGATTTCCAAACAAAAGCCATTCAGAATAAATTAGAATTCTATATCAGCAAAATAATTTTTTATGTATCGTCAAAGCAAATCATCATCAAAACAGTAGAGAAATAGCACAATGATGCCATCTCTGGTGGGAACAGAGAGAAAGCACAAGAAACCACGACAGGACAAACCCTTTCTAGCTCCTCCATGATAAAGACCAACTCTGCTAAATAATGATACAGAGGCAGCACATGAATAAGAGACTTTTTGGAAATGCAAAATTAGATGATTGGAAAATTGGTTTGGTTTTTGGAAACCACAAAGAAAAAACATGCACCTGTCAAGTCTTTCAGAGAAAAGCATATGTTTTGGTTTCTATCATGAAAAATTGGATTAAAAAAGAAGTGTAGAATAACAAGAAACCAACCACAATATGTGCCTTGAAAGTGGCTGCAAGGGAGTGCGATGGCTGTGTGACCTAGTTGTGACTTGTCTTATCTACCAAATTGTCCAAAAAAATTAACAAATTATATAAGTACGAAAGAAGATGATTTTGATTCCTACACTTTCAGACCAAATAAAAAAAAAAAGATAAAAAAAAGAAAAGAAAAAAGTTTTAAGTACCTGGTTAAAATTGGAGATATTACATAACAGAGACGAAACATTTGCAGAATGCTGATTATATATTTTTTCATCATCGACAAGTATACGAGAGATGTGAGCAATCTTGGACCAATCTTCCCCTGTCTCTCTCTGGCAACGCTGATTTAACATTGGACAGTTTTCGATTTCCAAAAGAGATAGAGAAGTGGGTAGACCTTCTTCTGGCAAACACCGAAGCTGATGGCAGTTGCGAATGGCAAGACTTTTGAGGGATGTGAGGTGTAGAAAGGCCTTGCCGTTTAATGATTTGAGATTTGACAGATTCCAAATGGAAAAACTTGTCAAAGTGGTAGGAAACAGCCCCTCCTCCGGGAATGAATCCATCATATCTTCACTTCTCCCGATTGCCAAGGATGCAAAAGAGGTGAGTCGTTGCAGTTTCCATTGCATGGGGTGTGCGAACAGCTTTTTGCAATTAACAAATGACAGATGTTTTAAATTAGAGGGCAGTTCTCCTTCTTGAATGGACTCCATTGAACAATCAGATATCTGCATTCTCTCAAGACGTGGAAATGCAGTGTCCATGTGTGTCTGACTCCTTCCAATTGGTGGAAGTGAACCCACTAGCTGTTTGCATCTGAGGATAGTAAGACTTGTCAAAGATGGAAGATAATCAGGAAAGCATTCCACCTTTAATTTGGGACAATCCCCCAACCAAAGCTTCTGAAGCCGAGGAAATACTCCACCTTCACTTTGATCAGCATCAGCATCAGCATCAGCCGCAACAAATAACCACTCCTTCCACTCTCTCATATCCCGAAAGCTAAGACTTTCTAAACATCTAAATGGCTTTGTCACACAGTTACCGCCATTATTTGAGTAGAATTCTTCACCTATTCTCTCCACCATATCAAATCCTGACACATAAAGCCATTTAAGAGATGGTAAATGTCCAAGCATAGGTACCTCAGAGCAATATCTACATTCAGAAAGCGCCACTTCTACTAGATGAGAAAAGGAACCATCAACTACCCAATTTGGGAACTTTGTGCCTCCATAACCTCTAATCCCTAATGTCTCAATTTCTCTGGGAGGTTGGAGCCCTTCAAGTATTTCTCTTGACTTCTGCGAGTCATCAGTTTGAATTGTCCACTCCAAGCTCAATTCAGTTATGTGCTTTTTCTCTTTTAAATTTACCTTCAAAACATCTCCAACGTCAATTACATTTTCGAGCCTTGTGATACGTAGTTCTTGGCCTTTTTTTTGAAGGTGTGCTAAATTTCCAATGTTGCACCCATTGTCTTTTCCAACAGCAAAAATAGTTAATCTCCTCAAATCTTTCATCTCGCATATTTGCGGTGGCATCACTTCCAAATTCCAGCAATATTCAATATCAAGATGACGCAAGTTTATTAGACTTGCTATGTTGCTTGGTAATCTCTCAAGATGTTTACATCCACACAATATTAGTGTATGCAAATTGTACAAGCCACACACTGTTTCAGGTATCCCTTTAATTTTTGTATAAGATAGATCCAAGTGCCTTAATTGCTTCAGATTACCAATTGAATCACTCAACTGAGTTAGGTCTTCACATTTTCCCAACATCAACGTATGCAAATTGTATAAAGTATAAATTGTCTCAGGTAGCTCTTGAAGCCCATTGTAAGATAAATCCAAGTACTTTAGGAGTTTCAAATTGCTGAGTGAATCAACCAGCCCTGGAGTAGAATATCCACACACTGAAAGCACTCTTAAGCAGGGCATTGTTGAAAATAACTTTTCACAGTTGACTGGCAACTTTGGTTTCCTTTTGATCACCAATCTATTTTGACATGTATATTGTAATGGTAAAAAACTTCTCAAACATTTATTTTCAAATAAACCCTCAAAATTCTTACTTTCATATCTCTTCCTTCTCAGATACGATATATGACGAGTCTTTCTTACATGCGCATGTGAGTAGTTGTCATCCAGCCGCAACAAAAATTCTCCTGAAACAAAATTTGCTAAATCATTCACAAGGTCATGCATAGTAAACCTGGTCTCGTTGCCCCACAAATCCCTTGGTTTTTCATGATGGAATAACGATCTTGATATTAAATCATTAAAGTACTCATCTCCTACATCCTCTAAACTCTTCCTTTTATGGGGTTGCAAAAGATCTTCTGCCATCCATAGTGAGATCAATTCTTTTTTCGTAAATCTCCAATCTTGGGGATATATTGAAGAATAAGCAAAACACCGTTTTAGATGTAAAGGAAGATAATGGTAGCTCAACCATAGAGCTGGACGAATATTACTCTCCTTTTCATCCAACTCCCATATGTCGTTGTTTAACACATTTTCCCATTCTTCTGCATTTGATTCAGGGCACAAAATACCAGCAAGTGATTTTACCGCTAACGGAAGACCTTTGCACTTTTTAACAATTTTTCTGCCAATAACTTCCAAATTTGCATGCGCACATAACTCTATATTACTAAAGGCATGTTTTGCAAATAACAACCAGCAATCCTCCTCCGATATCAGATCCAACTCATGAAATGCAATAGTACCCATCATGGATGCGATAGTTTTATTTCTGGTTGTCACAATGATTTTACTTCCATATGCTCCAGAATCAAAAGAGCTCTTTAAAGCACTCCAAAGATCATAATTTTCATTCCAAACATCATCCATAATGAAAAGGAACTTTTTCCCTTCCAAAGCCTTCTTCAATTTGACTTGAAGCTGATATGGATCCTTGACATTGCATGTTTGGGAAGTTACTGTCTCCAAAATTGTTCTTGTTAATGTAGAAACGTCAAAATCATTTGAAACAGTAATCCATGCCAAGAGATCATAGTCATTGACCACTCTAGCATCACTGTAAACGAGCTGAGCAAGAGTGGTCTTCCCAATTCCACCCATGCCCACTATGGGAATCACAGATATCTTATTCCCACCTAAATCATCTGATAACAACAACTCAACAATGGCCTCTTTGTTAGTGTCCCTTCCATAGACATCAGAGTCTTCAACCAGAGTTTGTAGCAGCCTATGATCTGAAAATCTTTTCTCAACAACTTCTTTCAAACAGAGGACATCTTTTTGAGCAACAATATATTCTAGTCTATAAAGAATCTCTACTACTTTGGGTTCTACTGTGCGGTGAAATCCACTACTACAGAACCAAGTTGAGAAGAGATTCCGTACCTGACTTGTGCTGCTTCCATTTTCACCTTCCATCTGCCACCGCAAAGCTTCAGTGTTGATTCGATATATCAGGTCCTCTGCATCATAGGTAGCTTCTCTGAGGTCATGAAGCCATTGCTTCACAGCTCGATTCCTGATTTGTTTCTCCTCAGCATCATTGATCACTGTGCTAGCAGACAACAACATGATCTTCTATTTCTTGAGCAGACCATCATTTAGTTTCTTTCCCTTTATGAAGTCAACGACCTCCGGAGAACCCAACCTTCCAAATAGCACCTGAAGAGAGGCTGAGAGAAAAGCTCCAGCTGCCAGTTCTACAGCCATGGTAGATAAGAAAATGAAGGAAACCTCTCACTTGCAGATTAACAGAGTTATGAGTACGCAGATCTGAAATTCAAAGCATTAGTTTTTATGCATGATGCACTAGTTCTAATACGATCTGGGAAGCTTCTCATTTGTTAAGTCTTCGTTTTCATTATAATTCTAACTTGACTGTGTCCAAGTGGAAAAAAAACCAAAATAAATTATTGTTGACAAATTGGGTTTACAAGGAGCTAGCCAGTAATACAGGGTTGATATCTATTCTAATTCAACCCTGTATGAATTAAATTTCAATATTGTACTATTCTTATTAAATTATTTCTCTACTTGGGGAAAATTCAATAGGTTCTCTGTTATTTTCTCATACTAAATTGTCATAATCGTCTCTGCGTGTGTTGCATAATTTTCAGACACATGGAATCAACTTCTATATGTATTTCTCACTATCTGAAAGGACTAAGAATACTTTGAAATAATACACAAATAATAAGAAAGTCAGTTATCAATTCAATCCAAGTAATTAACTTGGTTTTAGGCTTTATTGACCAATGTGCATAATATATTGATTGCGGGTTAAAAGTTGCAAATTCTCCAAGTTAATTATATTGCAGAAAATATGATTGTAATTTGGAGCTGAATCATTATACTTTAAAATCAAATTAAATCCCTCTGGCTTTCAAAATATCATTACAGAGGAAGATTGGCCATAAGATTGCTCACATCCCTAAAATATCTTAGAACTTGTTTAAACTGATATATGGCATATATGTAAAATTATCTGTACATGGTTTCTCACTATTTAATGAACTCTTGACAGGGTTTTAACTCACAGTTCCCTCCCTGTTTGAACTGAACTCTTGTGCCATAACTAAAGCAAATTTCAACACTACCAAGCTTCTGTTTTACCTGGGGGAGATCTCAACTTGTTGTTGGAGTACACTGCCAGAGTCTCTCATAGCATTGAATAGCTAATAGAATCTAAGTGCAGTTGTCAAATTTAAGAAGTCTCACTGGATTTGCCCAATCTAATTGTCAATCTGAAGAACCTAATCTATACAAATTTGTCTTTTTGTGAAGTTAGAATAGTTTTCCTACTATGCTAGCTGTGTTATGTACATTCTGCAAATACTCTTGTTGTATGGAAAGCAAGCTGTGCCTAATAATGAGTTTGTTGGTATTCTCAATTTGTATTCAATTATATCAGGGACCGCTCTTAGAAATGAGTTTCTGGATTGTTACTATAATTTTTCCAAGTTTTTTCTTTCTTGCAGGAGTGGAAGTCAACATCTAATCTGATTCAGATGTTATTTGTCTGTCCAGCAATCATAATATACTCTACTTCTTACTGCATAGTGGGCCAAATTGCTGCATATCATTTCCACATTCCAAATGTTCTTTTTCCCTGCTATCAGCTGCAGTGCTTGCTAAAGATGTCCTTTACTACTGCTCAATTCCGAATTCGTATGAGATCAGCACCATGTAGATGTCCCTGCTTGTCATTCAATGTACTCCTTAGTATGAAGGTTCCAAAATTTACATTTTTCCAGTATCAAATTTTTGAATTTGAAGAGTTTTACTATGGGTTCTGTTATATTATATTCGAGCTCTCATTGTCATTGTAGGCGTCTCACATTAGGAAAATGATGTTTATTGGTGATTCTGTCAGCCTCAACCATTAGGAATCTCTTGTATGCATGCTTCATGCAGCTGTGCCTCATTCCACCATCACACAGCAATCAAATGAATCATTCTCTACTATCATATTCAAGGTCAGAGAATATGAATAATGCAAATATGTGGACAAATTAGAATATGAATAAGAAAAAATGTTAGCCAGACTTAAACCACCTTCCAATCATTACTTAGATTGTTCCAAAGTATGAGGACAAATTAGAGATCATCCAAAAGAATTACAGAGTATAAACTAAAGAAGTGAAATGATGAATAAGAGTTCTAAGAAAATCCTCTTACACAACCACATTCGTTTCATTCCAACACAAGGAAAAAAAAAATTCAATCTATATACTTTTTTTCCAAGGCATTTTGAAAATTTTTATTCTACACAAAAATCAAATATTTAGAAGCTTTTGACTATGCCTGAGCCTTCTAAGTACCCACGATGAAGGATTACTTTGGCATAATTCCCAATTACCAAGTGGGGGGCACACACTCCAAGTGCAACATCAACTAAGAGAGTTCCTACATGACAACCAATGGATATTTAAAATTACAATAAATTTAAAACATTAACCAAAATGGAGCAGCTGTATAATAAGCTTTGTGGATGACTATATCATACATTATAAAAAGAGATAGAGGGTTTGTCTCAGATTGGAGCCAGCAAACAGTTGTAATCCTATAAGCATGCATAGGTGAAGGACAAATTGAATTGAGAAATAATAAGGATTATGTATAAGAAATTATTTTCAAGTGGAGAAGAGGTTTGTTTAAAATTGCTTTGATTAAGCTATCAATAATGTGCATCAAAAGATAATAAGATTGATAAATATACCAAGAAAAAGTTAAGCAATGTATCTTGCTCTTCATCTGCTCATAAGTCGTCACCAATCTTTCGTCAATCTTCCCTTTCTTCTCCACTTGAAATAATTTAGCAAGGGACGCTCTCCTTCTTCAGGCAATGCGGTGGATCTTAGATCAAAGTTGAAATTGTCATCATGCTCTAGAAACTTCTATTTGTACACTATTCTAGGAACTGACTATCAAGTTTATATTAAAAAAAATGGTGCATTATATTCGAAACCAAACAGGAAACTAGCCTAGAAAAAAAAGGTCTAGAAACCTTGCAAAGAAATGAAGTTCTGTGGTTTCTTGTACAAGGGTTGAAATCTTGACAGCAGTTTAAAGCAATCAAAGAGAAGTCTGTGTGAAAATAAGATTATAATAAACCAATAAAAGTAACAATCATACTTATATGAACGAAAAAGAATATGAGCTAACAGTGTACAACCTCTGCTAAGTGAATGAAACAGAGCCACTACATGGATAAAGATGTGTATAAAAAATAAAATTGCTTGTCCTTCTCATTTATGCAGAAAAAGTACCTGGAAAAATCAGAGAACAGAGACGTCCTTGCACATTGCTCATCATATAGATTTACCATCAAGATGTACTTGCAGATTCACCCATGCTTCTCGATGGCTTTGGTGCAGGAGATCCAGAAACTGCTTGTGCTATCAATGTCTTCAAAATTTCACCACATCTTCTTGAGGAAATCAGGAGCTATATTTGGGTCTGCTTGTCATCTCCCTTTAAAGTTTCTCAGCCTTTTTTATTCACAGAAAATTATCTTCCCCAATGTTGTTGTGCTCCTTCAGATGATGGATATACCCGAAAAATACATCAAATACATTCCATCTCTTCCAAGTCCATACACCAAGGAATTGGACCAAAAGCAAAGAAATCACACAAATTGGTATCTTGCATTTTACTTTTGGTGATTGCTTCTCCACTCTGTTTTGTTCAAGTAGTCTATGCAACCAGATGAGCAAAAGAATTGTATAATATATCTTCAAAGCAAATCATCATCAAAACAGTAGAGATATACCAGAATGATGCCATCTTTAGTGGAAGCAGAGAGAAAGCACAAGAGGACAAACCCTTTCTAGCTCCTCCATGATAAAGACCAACTCTGCTAAATAATGATACAGAGGCACCACATGAATAAGAGACTTTTCGGAGATGCAAAATTAGATGGATTGCAAAGAGTGAAGAAAAAGCATGCACCTGTCAAATCTTTCAGGATGTGCCTTGGAAAGTGGTTGCAAGGGAGTGTGGCGGCTGTGTGATGTAGTTGTGACTTGTCACCTTATCTACCAAAGCGTTCAAAAAAATCAACAACTTATATAAGTACGTAAGAAGATGATTTTGATTCCTACATTTTCTGACTAAAAAAACAAAAATGTTTAAAGTACCTGGACTAAATTGGAGATATTAGATAACGGAGACGAAACATTTGCAGAATGCTGATTATATAAATTCACCATCGACACATATACAAGAGATGTGAGCAATCTTGGGCCAATCTTCCCCTGTCTCTCTCTGGCAACGCTGAGTTAAAAATGGGCAGTCATCGATTTCCAAATGAGATAGAGAAGTGGGTAGACCTTCTTCTGGCAAACACTGAAGCTGATGGCAGAGACGAATGTTGAGACAATTCAGGGATGTGAGGTGCCGAAAGGCCTTGCCGTTTAATGATTTGACATTTGACAGATTCGAAATGGAAAGACTTTTCAAAGCGGTAGGAAACAGCCCCTCCTCCGGAAATGGATCCACCATATCTTCACAGTCTGAGATTTCTAAGGTTGCGAGAGAGGTGAGGCGTTGCAGTTTCCATTGCATGGGCTGTGCAAACAGCTTTGGGCAATTATCAAATGTCAGATGTTTTAAATAAGAGGGCAGTTCTCCTTCTTGAATGGACTCCATCGAACAACAATTTATCCCCATTCTCTCAAGACGTGGAAATGCAGAGTCCATGTGTGTCTGACTTCTTCCAATTGTTGGAAGTGAACCCACTAGCTGTTCGCATTCCAAGATAGTAAGACTCGTCAAAGATGGAAGATAATCAGGTAAGCATTCCGCCTTTAACTTGGGACAATCAGACAAACCAAGCTCCTGAAGACGAGGAAAAACTCCACCTTCACTTTGATCATTTGGAACAAATAACCACTCCTTCCACTCTCTCATATCGTGAAAGGTAAGACGTTTTAAACATCTAAATGGCTCTGTCACACAACCACCATTATTAGAGTAGAATTCTTCACCTATTCTCTCCACCAAATCACATCCTCCAATTTCAAGGTATTTAAGAGAGGGTAGATGTCCAAGCGTAGGTACCTCATAACAATTTCTACAATCATAGAGCCTCAAACTTACTAGACGAGAAAAGGAAATATCAACTACCCAATTTGGGAACTTTGTGCCTCCGTAACCTATAATTTCTAATTTCTCAATTTCTCTGTGAGGTTGGAGCCCTTCAAGTATTTCTCTTGACTTCTGCGAGTCGTCAGTTTGACTTCTCCAATCCAAACATAATTCAGTTATGTGCTTTTTCTCCTTTAAATTTACTTTCAAAACATCTCCAACGTCAATTACATTTTCAAGTCTTGTGATACCTAGTTTTTTGCCTTTACTTTGAAGATGTGCTAAATTTCCAATGTTGCTTTCATTGTCTTTTCCAACAGCAAAAACCGTTAATTTTCTCAAATCTTTCATCTCCCATATTTGCAGTGGCATCCCTTCCAAATTCATGCAAAATTCAATATTAAGATGACGCAAGTTTATTAGACTTGCTATGTTGCTTGGTAATCTCTCAAGATGTTTACATCCATACAATAGTAGTGTATGCAAATTGTACAAGCCACACACTGTATCAGGTATCACTTTAATATTTGTAAAAGTTAGATCCAATTGCCTTAATTGCTTCAGATTACCAATTGAATCACTCAGCTGAGTCAGGTGATTACAATTTCCCAACACCAATGTCTGCAAATTGTACAGAGTATAAATTGTCTCAGGTAGCTTTTTAAGCGCATTGTAGGATAAATCCAGATACTTTAGGAGTTTCAAATTGCTGATTGAATCAACCAACCCTGAAGTAGAATATCCACACACTGAGAGCACTCTTAAGCAGGGCATTGTTGACAATAGTTTCTCACAGTTGACTGGCAACTTTGGTATCCTTTGGATCTCCAATGTATTTTGATATGTATATTTTAATGGTAAAAAAGTCCTCAAACATTTATTTTCAAATAAATCCTCAAACTTCTTACTTTCATCTCTTTTCCTATTCAGATACGATATATGACGAGTCTTTCTTACAAGCGCATGTGAGTAGTTGTCATCCAGCCGCAACAAAAATTCTCCTGAAACAAATTTTGCTAAATCATTCACAAGGTCATGCATAGTAAACCTGGTCTCGAAGCGCAACCTTGGTTTTTCATGATGGAATAACGATCTTGATATTAAATCATTAAAGTACTCATCTCCTACATCCTCTAAACTCTTCCTTTTATGGGGTTGCAAAAGATCTTCTGCCATCCATAGTGAAATCAGTTCTTTTTTTGTAAATTTCCAATCTTGGGGATATATTGAAGAATAGGCAAAACATCGTTTTAGATGTAAAGGAAGATAGTGGTAGCTCAACCATAAAGCTGGTCGAATATTACTCTCCTTTTCATCAACTCCCATATGTCATTGTTTAACATATTTTCCCATTCTTCTGCATTTGATTCAGAGCACAAAACACCAGCAAGTGATTTTACCGCTAACGGAAGACCTTTGCACTTTTTTACAATTTTTCTGCCAATAACTTCCAAATCTGCATGCGCACATACCTCTATATTACTAAAGGCATGTTTTGCAAATAACAACCAGCAATCCTCCTCCGATATCAGATCCAACTCATGAAATGGAACAGTACCCATCATGGATGCGATAGTTTTATTTCTCGTTGTCACAATGATTTTACTTCCATAGGCTCCAGAATCAAAAGAGCTTTTTAAAGCACTCCAAAGATCATAATTTTCATTCCAAACATCATCCATAATGAAAAGGAACTTTTTCCCTTCCAAAGCCTCCTTCAATTTGACTTGAAGCTGATATGGATCCTTGACATTGCATATTTGGGTAGTTACTGTCTCCAAAATTGTTCTTGCTAATGTAGAAACATCAAAATCATTTGAAACAGTAATCCATGCTTTGAGACCATAATTCTTGACCACTCTAGCATCACTGTAAACGAGCTGAGCAAGAGTGGTCTTCCCAATCCCACCCATGCCCACTATGGGAATCACAGCTATCTTATTCCCACCTAAATCATCTGACATCAACAACTCAACAATGGCCTCTTTGCTACCTTCCCTTCCATAAACATCAGAATCTTCAACCAGAGTTGGTGGTAGTCTAGTCGAAGATCTTTTTTCAACAACTTCTTTCAAACCGAGGACATCCTTTTGTTGAACAATATATTCTAGTCTATCAAGAATCTTAACAAGTTTGGGTTCCACTATATTGTTAAATCCAGTGAACCAAGTTGAGAAGAGATTCCGTACCTGACTTTTGCTGCTTTGGTGTTCATCTTCCATCTTGCATCGCAAAGCTTCAGTATCAATTTGGTATATCAGGTCCTCTGCATCGTAGCAAGCAGCTCTGAGTTCGTGAAGCCATTTTCTGACATCTGGATTCCTGTTTTGCTTATCCTCAGCATCATTGATCACAATATTAGCAGACAGCAAAATAATCTTCAGTTTGTTGAGCAGCCCATCATTCAGTTTCTTTCCTTTTATGAAGTCAACGACCTCCTGAGAAGCCAACCTATCAAATAACACCTTCAGTGAGGCTGAGAGAAAAGCTCCACCCACCAATTCAGCAGCCATGGTAGATAAGAAAATGAAGGAAAGCTCTCAATTGCAGATTAACAGAGTATGCAGATATGAAATTCAGAGCATTAGTTTGTATGTATGATATACCAGTTCTAAAGCTTTCTTAATACCATATGAGGGAAGTTTCCCATTAGTTAACCTGTCGTTTTCTGTATATTTTCTAAGTCAAAATAGGTGTGCTGAGTATTGGGTCAAAAATTTAAAATGCATTCTAATTCAATGTTAGCCCAACTCTTTTTGAATTAAATATCAATATCAGGCTATTATTATTAAACTATTTCTTATTAAACTATTTCTCATACAATAATTCTAAAGTCAGTCAACTACTCCCGAGTAAAATAAACTCTCATTAAATTATTTATGATAAGATGAGAACTTCACATAAATGGTTTATGGACCTCCAGTTTAAAAGGATAAAATAAAATAAAAAATTTACATTTTTAAAAGGTAAATCTCAGATGTTGTCGGATAACCCGAATTTGACCCAAACAAGATTAAAAGTTTCTCATACCCAATTCAACCGGGTCGGGTCCCTGGCAGGTATAATTGTCATTGCCAGATTCAACTTTCAGACACTTGGAAAGTGGATTCAACTTCTATATGCATTACTCAATACTTGAAAGGATTAAGAATACTTTGAAATAATACACAAATACTAAGCAAGACAGTTATCAATTCAAGCCAAGAAACCTTGTTTTAATCTTCATTCACCAATGAAAGAATTTATTGATTGCAGTCTCAAAGTTGCAAATTCTCCAAGTTATATTGCAGAAAATATTATTGTAATTTGGAATTGAATCATTATAGTTATGTTAGAACCACCAAAAGTGTTTAATATCAAAATTACATCACTCTGGTCTTCCTAAGGGCTAACTCTCCCATTAACATTGAACTTATGCTCTTTATTTTATTGCTAGTATATTGGCCTTAAAAAAAAAACTCCATCCTCACCTCTAAATGAAAATTCTACAATATTTAAAACACAAAGAGTGCTTTCTTGAAAAAAAAAGTTTTGAAAATAATTCCATTAGAAGGTTCAATTTTGGTGGTATTAGTGATGGACTTAGTCGAAGGAATAGCAGCATCCATATGATCAACTACTGTTGGAAAAACTAGAAATTAATACTAAAAATAGAATCAAGATAATGAGACAAGAATAAAGAATGCTTCTTAATTGTGTGAATAGGTGATTCACCTATTTATAATGTGTAGAAGGGACACTCAAAATGGTATGGGGTTTAGGTATCAATTGTAATTTAATAAAATATTGTTCTAAGCAATCAATTAATTAGTTTTAAAAACCAAAATGCTATGAATGAAAAGAATTTTATGGACTTACTTGAAGGAGAAAATTCAGTTTGATTGATTAAGTTATTTATAGTAAACTAACAAAAACTTAACTTATTAAAATTGGTTTCCAATATTAATTTTGAAAAATACCCATCAATTCAAAAACTTTTGGTAATCTCCAACAGTTGTTACAAATATGCAAATATTGTATACCAAATAGCTTCAAAACATCTTGGGAAGATCTTCCTCTCTGTTAAGAAAAATGAAAATATCCTTCACAAGTGGAAGACCAATATATATGTTCCTTCCTTGTTTCAAGTCCAACCATTTTGGTTTTTTCATATCTTTGTTTAGAAAACTCTGCACATCTGGGCAGTGTCACAGAAAGAGTGAAAAGCTTCTGTAATATGTACAAAGGGAGTTGGATTTTCGATGATTCGTACTCTCTTTACATTTCTTATTCTTGCCCTTTCATTCAAAAGGAGTTTAAGGGTTTATAGCACAGTTGCCTCTAAACCTTTACATGTTTTTGCACCTGGCACCTCGACTCTTTTTTTTTTTTGGCATTTAACCCCCCAAGCTATAGTTTATATTGCACGTTACTACTAAACTTATTTTCCGTTAATCTTCCATAATTAAGACACATGTGAATTTTATTACGTCATTTTGCTCCAAAACGACAGTCAATATTCTTCTTTTTCTTCCCCTTTTCTCTTCCTCACAACCCAGATGAATTCTTGCCTAGATACCTCAAGATCCATTGCAATTTCATGGAGTTGAGAAGCTAAAAAATTTATGTTAGTTCCAAAGCAAAAATTAACAATCGAATTGGGTTTCTTGGAATTGAGCCATTTCAAGCAGCTATGCTTGTCAATGGAGGATGTTCTTCCTCTATGTGCTTTATCTTCAGCGCTCTTGTTGCAGAGTGAAACTAGACCAATATGCCATGCTTTTGTCCCCAAGACTTTCCTATAGTGATCAACATAGGCAGGTACAAGAACATATCAGCAACGAGGCCTTGAGGGCGTAGCTCGTGAAGAACAATATCCAAAGGTTGCTGGAGCAAGGAAATGGCATGGAAGAATTTCATGTATGTTTCCTAGTTGATGACCAAATCAAAATTCTCAAGGCCTTCAGAAAAATCGGCTTCTTTGGCCTGAAATTGGATGATTTTGAGACCGATCTAGAGGGTAAAGGCCAGTGATATCTCGAGGGTTTTGGTGAAAAATGGAGCGTTGACAGGGGTGGTGATAAAAAAAAAAAAAGATTGCTGTCGTTTTGGAGCCAAACGACACAATAAACTATAGCATGTGCGGCTCACACGTGCTTTGATCATGGAAGATTAACGGAACATAAATTTAGTAGTAACGTGCAACATAAACTATAGCTTGGGGGGGTTAAATGCCAAAAAAAAAAAAAGTTGAGGTGCCAAATACGAAAACGTGTAAAGATTTAGGAGCAACCATGCCATAAACCCAGAGTTTAATTGTCTAAAGTATGGTCGTCCAAATAATTTATACAAATATAGATGGCAACCCAAAAACTGTAACTTGCCAAGGTACATCTTTCTCTGTCACCCTTCCATTTTTTATTTATTTATTTATTTTTATTTTTTTTGTGTTGGAGTTTTCTGTTGTCCAATTACATGCAAGATATTATTAATAACTTGGTTTGTTTTAAATAAGCTGACTGTGTTCAACTGCTTGTAATTTGTCGAGTCAGAACTTGATGTGCTTGATAAATAAGCATGATTTTCATTTTTTGTTTTTCTGTCCCTCTAAATATTTGTTTAGTTTTTATCTATGATTTATAATTTTGGTAATATGGGAATAATTTAAACACATTGCAGATTTTATGCCCAAGATTTCTTAAAGAGATTTTAAGGGGAGAAAAATAATTTTTATTGGTGATTCTGTCAGCCTCAACTATTATGAATCTCTTGTATGTATGCTTCATGCAGCTGTGCCTCATTCCACCATCACACAGCAGTCAAATGGATCATTCTCTACTATCAGATTCAAGGTCAAAGAATATGAACAATGCAAATATTTAAAACTAAAACCCAGGTAGAGGTGGATTATGAACAAATTGTTATAATAATTTTTTTTTATGAATGTATAGAGAAGGGAGATTACTATTATGTCACTTTCTTTGTAAATTGTTAGAGAATGGTATTTCTAGAGAGGAAGAAAAGGTAAGACAATTAATGGCCGCAAAAGTTTTATATAAATGTTGCAAACAAGTGGAAGAAATAACGAGTAGCAGAAGCTGCTGCAGAGAAAGACAACAGCTTTATGTGTTTGTTTTTGTCATTTGGTCTAATTCATTCTCAATGTAACTAAGAACCTATGTAACCAAATGTACTCATATATCCTTATATATTTTAGGCTAAAATTAAGTTATATTTTTATGTAAAAGCTGAAGCATGCAAGCATGCTATTGTCAAATTAAGTAATAATCATGTGTTGTTACTGTTTGACAAATCTTGGTGTACTGTATATTGAGCAAAATTCAATGAAATGTTTGGAGAGTTTTGTGGTTTACTCTCTCCGTTCTTCTTCTTTGCTTCTTCTATTTTTAAACTGGTTAAAGAGGTTTAGTTTCTCTCTTGTCCTTTGATCAAAACACTAAGTTGATCTTACAGAAATTACTAGTCCAATCTTAGACAGAAAAACAAAGTAATGTACTAAATTATGCAGGACTATGGAGTTTCATTGATGTTTTTCAGCTCTCATTATCTGGTGGACATTGAAAACCAAAAGATTGGTCGTGTTCTGAAGCTTGATTCCCCTAAAACTGGCAATATATGGAAGAAAATGGACGTTTTGATATTCAACACTTGGCTTTGGTGGTACCGTAGAGGACCTAAGCAACCGTATGAAAATCTCTATGGACTCAAAGACACAACATAGTTTTTTATAGAATTATAAAAACTAATATAACATGAAAAGCGGCAGTGAACTTTTATTTTTTATTTTTTTTACAGACGGGATTATGTTCAAGATGGTAACCAAACCCTCAAAGACATGGATCGAATCGTTGCATTTCAAAAGGGCTTGACAACATGGGCTAAGTGGGTTGATTCAGCTGTGAATCCAAGAAAAACCAAAGTCATCTTCCAAGAAATTTCTCCTTCCCATTACCAGTAAGTTTCACTTTCTCAATTTTCATTCTTTCTGTTCATTTTCAAATCCAAAAAAGTAGTAACATTTTTTTTTGGTTCAAATTTTAGTGGAATGGAGTGGAATGAAACAGGGGTGACAAACTGTGGAAAAGAGACAAAACGCATAAGTGGATCAGCCTACCCAGCAGGATTGCCAAAGGCACTATATGTGGTGAAAGAAGTGGTAAGAGGAATAAGAAAACCAGTTCATTTGCTGGACATAAAAGCTCTATCACAGCTCAGAAAAAATGCACATCCTAGCAGTTTTAATGGTATCAAGGGCATGGACTGCACCCATTGGTGTGTTTGTGGTCTTCCAGACACTTGGAATCAACTTCTATATGCATTTCTCACTATTTGAATGACAATGTAATTAAATTTTGAACAAAGATAATGAAAAATAGAGAGAAATTCTAGTTAATCCAGGTTTAGGTTGTAATCTTGATTGTTCAATGCATATAGCTAGCCAGTCCCCAGTAATACAAAGATTTTGGAAAAATTATAAACATTTTGAGAAATTATAAACATTTTGGGAAATTACAAAGATTTCTCAAAAATTAGAAACATTTTTGGATTTTTTTACTATTAAATTTGTTAATACTTTATTTTGATCTTTAGTTAAAGCTCTACAAATCAAAATGATAAAATAAAACAAAGTTTTAGGAAACTGTAAGGAAAAATTAAACATCTTAAACAAGTTTTAACAATATTAAATCAATCTTTATAAACATTAATTTTTGTTTGTTCAAGATCATTTGTTCAGGAATTTATAAAAGTTGGTGTGGTAATTAACTCAAACATGCTGCTAGAATTTGTACACACATCGAAATGGATGAAGGGACTGGCCCAATAGTTCAAATGGGTCATGAATTGGATGGACATCCATAGGTCCATCTAGAAGTTCTAAAAGCATCTTGACATTTTGTGGGTCCTAACCAGGAAACAACCAAATCAAAGCCAATTATTTTGCAAAAATATGATGGAATCTTAGTCAACCTTTCAGGACAGCAAGTTGTCCGTCCAACTAAAAAATCGAAATAAGAGAAATTGCAATCATATTTCCTTCAAAGGCATGCAAACTTTCATAAAAAGTAGTTGAAATGGCTAATCACTGTTTGCCCTCCAAAAAAAAAACACCAAGTTCAAGCATCTAAAAAAATCTTAAGAAATAAGTACAAGCATCTAAAATGAATTTCCCTTTCCCTTTCCCTTTCCCTCTAGACTGATAAGCCTAATGACGACATTTTTTTCTTGAAGATGCATCAACCTAGCCTGCTTGTCAAAAAGCAATACCCACTTTTTGTCACTTTCTATTATTCTAATGATACCAAACTTCTAACAACTCTTTTGCTCCGCTTTTTACCAAAAAAACAAACAAATAAAAAAATAAACTCTTTTGCTCCGTTGCCCAATCTATTAAATCATCACCAAGTTTCCAATACTAGCTAATCATACCTTTGAGACTTTTCTGAAGCCAATACTCTAAACTTGAGTCTCTAATGGCTTCTTTTTCTCCATACACCCTTTTCAGCCTTTACTTCACAATTTTCTCAATCTTTTTGAGCAAATCCATTTATGGATTCCACACTAAGCAGCTTGTTCAAGAAACAACAAAAGTGACTGGTAACACAAAAAACCTCCACTTTTATTTCCATGACATCCTCAGTGGCAAAAACCCAACTGCTGTGAATATTCTTAAACCCTCAGGTGGTTCAATTTCCAGTTTTGGTAGCACTATGATGATCGATGATGCACTAACTGAAGAGCAAGATTCTAATTCAAAGATCATTGGAAGAGCTCAAGGATTTTACTCTGTGGCCTCACAGAGTGAATTGGCATTTCTTATGGTCATGACTTTTTCATTTGTGGAAGGTGAGTACAGTGGGAGTACATTCAGCATCATTGGCCGGAATCCGGTCTTGAACGACGTGAGAGAAATGCCGGTGGTCGGAGGCACCGGCAAGCTCCGGTTTGCTCGTGGATATGCCTTGGCTCACACGGTTTGGCTTGATGCTACTACAGGGGATGCCACAGTTGAGTACAATGTTCACTTGTTGCAAGATGGAGTTTCAGCTTCAGTTTCAAGTAGTCAGGCTTATAATAATACTTATTCATTGTTGTTTTCTATTTTCCTTTTAATTATTAGTAATTATTTTACTAGTTTTTGAGCCTTTCTCATGTTAATTTTTGCCATTTTCTTTCTTTATTTATTTATTTTTTTAGTTCATTGTTCTTCTTCCATGGCCTAAGTAATGTACTTGAGCTATGGTAACCTCAATTTTAGAGAAAGAGAGAGGGATTTCTTTATCCATAAAGTTTCCATGTTACAGGATATCCAAACTTCCAAATATATCAAATATCAGTTCTTTTTTAATCTTTCTGAGAAGCACTATGAATCTAAGGAAAACAAAAAACAAGCATAAGATACTTTGATACAGAGAAGAAAAGACACTTAATCACCATATGGTCAATAATTCTTTACAGCATGAGAACAAATTGCAGTTTCTTGAGACTTAATCTGTATTGTACATGGAATGAAAATAAGGCACCAATTTACATTGCAATGCAAGTTACAATGAGTATTGTGGGTGTCAAGATAACTAACTTGCATAATATAACAAATCAATAATCTGAATTTTGTTCGGTTTATATGTCACAATTCACAGAAAGTGAGAGAATTAAAATTGTGTATAAATATTAAGAAATGGAGCATCCAGTATATTGTACCAATTAAATTCATATTAACTTTCTGATATACTTATAAGCCAACTTAACTTTTACTTTTCTTCAGATTGGTACAGGAATTTATGCTCTGTTAGTCAGTTTCACAAACCAAGTGACTCAAATTCTGGAAGTAATAACCCTTTCACCTAAATTAATAATATCCCATGCTCTTCCTTTTCTATAAGGTCTCAATTTGTTCTTTCGAACTGCAAAAACTACATATGGAAAACACAACATTTTTTTCCTTCAAAAGGATGAAAACTTTCATTAAAAAAATAGGGAAAAAAAAAAAGTTGTTCAAAAGCTAATCACTTTTTCCCAACAAAAAAGTTACTAAAGAACTCATACAATTATGATATTAACTGTAATGATAAAAGTGTTTACTTGAAGAAACATCAACCAGGCCTGCTTCTCAGAAAAAAGTCTTCCTGCTTTTTCTTACTTTTTTTTTTTTTTTTTTTTGAATGCTAATTACCTCAAAACACCACTCTTTGTTCCCTTACAGAGTCTTAAATCACAACCAGTCCACCACAATTCTAACACTAACTATTTATACCTGTGAGAATTTTCGACTCTCACTTGGAAAATCTCATATGGCTTATTTTCTCCCATACACCCTCTTCACCCTTTACTTCACCATATTCTTAACCTTTTTTAACAAATCCATTGATGGGATTTTCATCAAACAGTTTGTCCAACAGAAAAAAGTGACACAGGCAAACAATACAAAACACCTCCACTTTTTCTTCCATGACATTCTTAGTGGCAAAAACCCAACTGCTGTGAACATTATTACTCCACCAGATGGTTCAATTTCCAGCTTTGGAAGAACTATGATGATTGATGATGCACTAACTGAAGGGAAAGAATCCAGCTCAAAGGTCATTGGAAGAGCACAAGGATTTTACTCTGTGGCCTCGCAAAGTGACTTTGCATTTCTGATGGTCATGACTCTTTCTTTTGTGGATGGTGAGTACAGTGGAAGTACCCTCAGCATTCTGGGAAGGAATCCAGTTATGAATGATGTGAGAGAAATGCCAGTTGTTGGTGGCACCGGCAAGTTCAGGTTTGCTCGCGGGTATGCCTTGGCTCATACAGTTTGGTTCGATGCCAGTACAGGGGATGCCACTGTTGAATACAATGTCTATGTATTGCAAGATTGAGTTCCACGTCAGGCTAATTTTACTTATATTTTATTTATTTACTAGTTTTTGTTGAGCCTTGCTCATCTGGTCCATTTTCTTCAGCTTTTACATTTTCTTCTATGACCTGAGTTTTGAACTTGAGCTATGGTTACCCCAAGCTCCTATTCAGTAACGGTGAATGCTAATGGCCTTTTATCCCCCATTAACTGTCCAGCACAAAATAGTCCAAGCAACTATGAAATGGTAAAGAGAAAGATAATATATATATATATATATACACACACACATAGAGAGAGAGAGAGAGAGATTTCTTTTTATCCACAAATTTCCATAAAATAAGTCTATCCGAATAGTATCAAATGTCAGTGTTTATGGAGAAACAAAGAAGAATTCGAAGAAACAAAAGACACAGAAAGTTCTTCGAATCTTTCTGAGAAACACTATGAATTTAAAGGGGAAAAAAATGCATAAGATCTTTATACAGAGAAAGAAAAAGAAGTACAAAAACAGATGAGCAAAAAAAAAAAGAAGAAGAAGAAGAAAAAGCACTCAATCACCATCTTGTCAATGATATTATTCATATCTCCTAAACCTCCAGGCTGAGATAGAAAAGAGGGGTCTGTCTTGCCAGCATATAACCAAACATCCATTCTCTTCTTTAATCTTATAGCCATCATAACCATGGCTCTTCAAAAACCTAGTTGCCTGCAACGTTCCATGATAGCTCAAAGGCACCCTCCCAAATCCAGCCAACTCAAGCCTTAAGATCCATTTTTCAAGTTTTTCATGCCTCTCCTTCCTCTCAGTTCCCTCGCATGCTATGATGTTTTTAATCTCCACTCCGAAAAGCATCTTCTCAACTTTTAGCCGCTCCATTGATGCTCTTGATACTGTTGACTCCAGGCAATCAAACAGTGCTGCATAGAAGTACAAAGCTTCCAGGACCCTCTCCATTAAAGTAAATCCATTGTGGTTTGATTCTTGCTCAGTTACCACCATCAGCTTTGGTGATAGGCCCCAAAGACCAGTTAGAAAACTCCCCATCTTTGGCGAAGCACTTACAGAAAGCGGGGACAGTGCAGAATCAGGACTCATGTTACACGCATAGCTTGAATCTTTCTCAAGCCATTCTCCTAGAGTTCTCTGGTTCATTTGGAAGACTTTTTGTAAGTTTTTTGACGTTGATGGTGGACTCCTTCTCTGGTTTTCTTCATCATTTGCCAAAAGACAGTGGAGTTGGAGTACAGAACTGACTGCAAGAGCTTCTCCAGTCTTGACACGCAGACTTTCAATATCGAGATTCTCTAATTTGCTAACAATAGGATTAAACTGAAAAGGGATGTCCAACTTTTCAGCTTCTTCCGTCAACCTAAGAGCCATTTGTTCTAATACCTCTTTCTGTTCATGAATGCCTGTAATTCTCAAATGAGGCGGGCCTTCAGGTCGTGCACTTAACGTCTGAAGAAGATTAATCCACTGAGCAGGCTCAGATGAGTTCAAATCAATAATGTGGACCATCTTCTCCCCTTCCATTGCATCTATAATGGCCTGATTCGTAATCAGATATGAAAGCTTTAAGAAGGGACAAAGCTCAAAGAACAACCTCTGAACAAGGATTTCTTCAGAAACCGAGGATATTTTAGTAGAATTGAGGGCTTTGTGCAGACCGGGCCAACCTTTAAGCATTCTGTCAGCAAGTGCCTCTGTGAAGTAAGCAGCTAAGCGCTGCACAGTGTCACCATCAGGAGAAGCAAGGTGAGAAATATGTTCCAGACCAATATTGGCATTCTCAATGCTTCCAAGAGCAACTTGGTTAGCACAGGCAACAAGAAGATGGAATAAATATAATCCCCTCTCTTCAGATTTCAGCTCCCTCAGCCATGGATATGGTGAGCCTCCTATACCAGGAGATAGTGGCATCCAAGGAAAGAACTGCAGAGGTGATGAAGTCACAGATGATGATCCCTCCTCTTGAACCATACTTCCAACTATCAATGACGTGCAACTGGGGGTGCCCAAAATGGGAATCTGAGAATTGTTCAAACAGCAAGATTTAGATAGGATGGGAAACAGATTTTGTTCTAGTATCAGAATAACAAAACAAACATTTATTTTCTCTCCTCCTCCACCCAAGAGGAGAAGAATAAGTAAAATAAACAAATAATAAAAGCAAAAAGATGCAGAAAAGCTTTCCAACAGAAAAAACTTGACCAAGTCATATTCTAGTGCAAGGAAAAATCTTAGCTGGAGACCAATAATCACTCTTCTACCCATATTCTTTTCTTTCCTCAAAAACCAGACCACAATGTTATTGCTCAGAAATCAGAGCACAAGATCAAGAAACATTATACTTTTCAACTGGCCATAAAAATCAGATTTAAAAAGAACCATGAATCCAATAAATCAAAGAAAATGACTCAAGTATTTCTAAGAAACAGAGCAACAGAAAAAGAGAAGCAGCAAATTTTGATTCTCAAGTATCCTCTTTCAATTGCTTCCATTATTTAATCTCAAAATGACAAAAGAAATCTTCCTTTATAACAGAACCAAACGACCGTATAAGACTGTAAAATAAAAAAGTATGTTCATCGTGCCTAAAGAACGAAAATTTTAAATTATTAACTTTTCATTTTCCACCAAAATTTTCTTAGCAACAAACAGAGCCAGAAGGAAAGTGAGGAAAATTTCGCTGTAAGGAAACTAAAGCATGTTTAGCTGGATTTGCAGCAGTTTCAGACAATTCAACAAAGCAAAGAAACCAAAGCTATGAGACAGAGACAGGGAATTTTACCAGAGGAAGTTCAGAAGCCTCTCCTACAAAGAATAGACCAAGTACACCACCAAGTTCAAAATTTCCAAACTGGGTTTTCAAAATGAAAGAAAACCCAGAAGAACCCAATTGAAGTTTTCTCTCTTGGTCACTCAACCTTACTCTACTGAATCAAAGTGGGTTCAAAGCTAAGAAGGGTTTGTGGTTGAGGATTTTTGTCACAGAGAGAGTGACCTAGAGTTAAAGGTCTTGTTTTCTTGTTTTGAAGGACTTTTCCATGGCTGCGTTGGCGACAATACAAGACTCGCTTTTGTCGTCATTAATTTGTATAGGGGGTTCAGAAGAATATGGAATTTCTAAAATACGGAGCCTTTCTTTCCTCCTTCACACACACACTCTCTCTCTAGATTTTTTCTCTATCTGAATTGCTTGTTTGTTTGTTTGTATATCTCTCTAAGTTGGTTTTTGTCAGCATATAGAATGGATGGGAATAAAAGCTGGCCAAACTTGGTATTATGCTTCAACACAACGCCAATCCAAACATGTCCTAACAAAACAATACAACAGCCTTTCTTGTAACTTAGCGGGTAAGTGTGGGAGATTGCAAGGAAGAGCTTTCCAAGTGCCTCCAAAACTACTACTTGGATTCTTTTAAAGCCATAGACCATTCACTTGGTTCTTTCTTCTTACAATAGGACAAAGAGACAAAGAGGTTTTGGTAAAAGCCAAAAGTAGATAGAACTTTTAACTTTTCACGGGGAGTCTTAGGTGTTTTTTCCCTTTTGACTGCTTGAAATTAAGGTTTGGCTTTTGATTTTTCAATTGTGACTTCCACAACAAAGTTTTGAGTTTTTGAATTTTAAACAAGTTTCGTTCTCTAATATATACAGAACATTCAAGCTCAAATTATGCCATGTTTGAGGCTTAGTTTTGTCTGTATTCTTTCACAATTGTCTCTAACTTTTTTCAATGATTTTACTGTTTGAGACCAATTTGATAATGCTCTATCAGCTGTGACATATTAGAGAGTTTCCATTATTAGTAACTTTGTAGCTTGTAAATTCTCCAAAACCTGAACCTTTTTCAGCAAGTAGTAAAAGCATTGAACTAGTGACATTCAAAAATTGTACTTTAATAGTCCTTAAATAATTTAAAACCATGCTTCTAAAACTTTCCAGACCCTTGAAAGACAAACTATATGTACATGCCCCTATTACATATACATCAATGATACTTTAATGTAATAATTAACAAGTTCTCAATTGCTGAAGAATTCAAAAAAAACACACACACAGAAAAAAAAAAAAAAAAAAAAAAAAAAAAAAAAAAAAAAAAAAAAAAAAAAAAAAAAAAAAAAAAAAAAAAAAAAAAAAAAAAAAAAAGGAAAAAAAAAAGTTAAGAAAAAATGTTTTTACAGGCTGGTTCTGCATTTTAACAGTGCATAATATGGGATATGCTGTCCTCCACCTCACAACCCTTATCATAAATCCCAAGCAATGGGTGGCTAAAGAGTCAGCTAATACACCATGTGTGTCTGCCAAACATATATAGACAATTCCAGGCATCTGTCAGTGTTTTTCTCAGCAACTGCTGATCATCATGGTCCTGCTAAACAGTTCATTGCTTTGTAATCTTGTCTCTGTATTTCATATGTTATCATTTATACTTATACATATATCTTCAAAATATAAAGCAAGTCAAAGTAGGGCTTTCATTACCCAAAAAAAAAAAAGGAGTCAAAGTAGTTGGGTTTTTTTTTTTTTTTTTTTTTTCCTGAAGTCCAATAATATTTAAAAATCTTGAATTCTGACTATTTCACTATCTGGGTTTTTCTTTAATATGCTAGAGAAATGATACTTTGATGTCTCTTTTATTAAAAAAACCACAAATAATTGGCTATAAGCATAAAGTTTAGGACTGCAATTTGCATTAATATATACTTATATACGTATACATATTTATAATATACTGAGGGAAAATAGATGTTTTTGCTTTCACTATCAAGCGTTTTTTCTTCACTGTAGGATCTGAATTCTAGGGCACTAATGCTCATATATATAATATCTTAACATTAAATCTTTCATATTCTATGAGCAAAGATTTGGACTACTACTTATATATATAAAATCTATCCTTTCACTTCCAAGAAAAGCCAAACTGAATTCTAATACTCACCAATGGCCAGCATTGGTCATATACTTGGTCTCTCATAGTTTAGTTTTCATCCATATACCTTGAGGCAGAGACTTAGAATCTACCAAACCTCAATAAATACAAAGCATATAGGAATTTGAATTGGGTGCATATGCTTTGAAAATCTAGATATTATCTCTGAAAGAGAGAGATTCAATGTTCTTTTTGGTATGGTAGAATAAGGTTGTGAATTATTAAGAAAGACAAAAAGAAAAAATGGTTTTGGCTGTGGAACTGAAAGATGCCCTCTTGTCTTAAATGGTGCTAATATCGGTCTTAACAGTGTATAATTAATGATGGTGTTTGCCAAGTACAAAATTGTAGATTTGTGGCCAGCTGGCATTGTAGCTAGGAATTTTTTTTCCCTAAAATCATTGATTGGAATTCATACCATTATTAGTCCTCTAAGATTGCAGTTAAGCAATTAGGAATATGTGTTTTTTTGTGAGTATATAAAGACAAAAACACTAGTATAAAAAATATATGTGGTTTTAATGAGAATGTAAAATACTTTTGTAGACTAGACGTATAGAACGTTCATTTCACATGCATATCTAGAGATTATCACGTAGTATCCACATATATGAATACATGTGAGATGTATAAGACGTCTATTTCACATATATATGTAATCATGTAGTGCCCACGTATATAAATACATGTGAGATGGACATATTTATATATATGTTCCAAGGTTTTCTCTAGTTTGGTGAAAATGCTCATCTATATGTGTGTGTACATGTATTGGTGTATGTATGTATGTAAAAGAAAATAATGAGACAATTTGACAAGAGGAAAATGATATGTGAAGGTGACAAACTGTGGGGAAAAGTAACGACTTTAATAAACTTAGGAGGTTAAGTCATGAATCTTGGAACTGTCAAAAAGTTGAAGCTGATTTTGATGTTAATCTCTTTATCAGGGAATTGTCCTGAACTGGAAAAAGTAAGATTTATTTATTATTCAATTTTTTTTGAATATTATAAATTATCAAAATTTGGATTTTAATCAAAGTTGGATTGGGTTTGGACCCTTATTGGGCTTTTTTGATGGGCTTCAAGATCTGGTAGTTCACCCGTTTAAATGGCCCATTTTGGCTCCATATTTAAGTGTGGGCTTTAATCCTAGGCTACAGAGCTGATCAAATCTGGAAACCCATCCTCCCGCAAAGGATATTGGCACGGCTAGATCACCAATTCACTTAAAATTGATTTTTTTGTTATACAAATTTGATGCTGATCCACACCCCTGATAATACTCAATTAGTTAATCCCTTTTGATTTTGCTGTGAGTTTTATTTTAAACACTCAAAACTTTTTTTCTTTTTCCTTTCTTTGTTTCTCCTTCAAAGCAATTCTTTCTTTTCCCTCTGGACCTTTCCTCTTTTTGGTATAGTTTTTCATATATAGTGTTTTTTTTCTTGTCTTCCTCTGATCGGTGAGTGGTGAGATGTATAAAGCAGAATTAATTGATTAATAGTGGAATCGGTAGGTCCTATATAGTAAAGCTGTTGTAATTGCACAAACCGGATTGAGATATAGTTGATTTTAATGTTTTAAATTACTAAATGACCTCAAAGTTTTTCTCAATTGGCAAGTCTTTGGATCTGGAAGATTTATAGAAGTTTGGTTGCTCTTGACGTTGGTGATGCTTTTGGTGTTTGGGTATTGTGCACGTGTAGCTGAATATACGTGTATATATATATATACATAATTTTTTTTTAGTATAAATTATACAGTGAATGAGTCAATTTTAAAAGTATTTTTAATTTAATAGGAGTTTATACTGAAGGTTTATGTTACTGGAAATTCTTTTTTTTTCATACAATAGCAGCAGAGATGAGCATTTGAGTTCAAATAAAACTACTAAAATCTGAATCTCAACTCCCATAAATATTCGGTTGACTTTTAATACTGAACTACACTTTCAAACGCATATATATTGTATACAGCTAGGATAGTTACGCATTATCTATATTTCTTTGCTTTATTATGGTTTTTTCTTTCCTATTTTATAAGCTTCGATTAAGATAGTTGAAACGACCCAAGCACTGTTAGGATCATCAATAATAGATTGGACTGCCCAAACCCACCACAAAGACAGAAACAGGCTTCACTGTTATTTTCTAAGATCCAACGTAGTTGGACAATTTTACCCCTCAAAATGATCATGTGTACTGCATGTGATCTTTTATGCTAGATAAAATTAATGATCTATACATTTTTATTAGTTCAAATTGGAAGTGTAAAAAAAATTTCGAGAACAACGTGCCGGTTCTGATAAAGTTTAGAGTATAAATGTACTAATATCACTATTTTTAATTTTTAATGTTTAGTTTTATTCTCCTTCATTATACAAATGCATACATGACACATGGAAGAGTTGTAAGGTCTTAAACAAAAATAAATAAATAAAATATTTTTTTCTTAATTAATTAACAAAATATTTGTCATACATTTATATGAAGAAATAATCTGGAAGGTTATTTAGCATGTTAATATAAAATAATTATATGGCACGTAGATTTTAAATTGATGGATTATCAATGAAATCTATATGCCATGTGACATCTTAAATGATTATTATTAAATTGTTCATTTTTTTTTAAATTTTTGTATTAAAAATAAAATAATATAAAATATTTCTAATTAAAAATTATCACATAATTTTTATAATTACACTTGTAATGATCACTATTAATGACAAATAATATATATTTTAGTGTATATATATATGTATTATATATATAATCAGTTAGTATCAGGACAATTTGATTTTTTTAAAATAGATTTTAAATTATGATATTTGATTATATTACTTTACCCAAAAAAAATGAAAATTAAATCCAAATGTAAGAAATCAAAGGTGATTTAAACCTGATTTTAAAAAAATAAATCTTTTTTACATGAAACTTACTATCAATTAATTTATTTCCTCTCTCAAGCAATAGGAAAAAGTTTCCATTACTATTAACCCAAATCATTAGAGCTAGATCTGACAACGTGTCGTGTCGTATTGTATTTGTATCGTGTGGTATTTGTGTTTGTGTCAAAATTTTCTTANAAAAAGTCTGATTTTGGAGTTCGATCGTAATTTCCCATATTTAGCCAATTGATAATCAGCTACTAATTTTTAGCATATTTGGGCCTTTCCCGAGATCAACATAAGCATGCATTAAGCACCAATAATGTGATAAAATAATTTTTTATACGGCTTCAAATCTTTTTATCGTATGAAAGTTTTCTTGAATTGGGCTTTTCCCAATTTAAACATATATATAAATTAATTAATTAATTAATTATGAAAAATAAAGCTATGTTTAGCCTAGCTTAATTATGAAAGGAAGATAAAAATAATTTTTTAAAAATACTTCCGAATTTTAAACTTTTTTGTAATTAAAGCTAATAAAAAATAATTTTATCATAAAATTTTCTAGAGAAGCCAAAAATAAAATAAAATAAAAATTATGCTAAATATAACCAAAATTATTGGGATCCATGCATACATACAAATATATATATATATATATATAATTTTTCTTTCATTTAGAAATTTAAGATGAAATTAGTGTAAAATGCATCGTTAATAACCATTATAGTAATGCATTTATCTCTAATGATTGTCACTAATGACATTTTTGTACAATTCCGGACTTTATATTTTGGATGCATGAAAGAAGAATGCGTGTGTGTATATATATATATATATATATATATGTATAGCAATAGAGTGCAGTGTCCCTTTCAAAGGTGGGGAAGAAGAAGGCTCGCGTGCTACTACTGCAGGGCTGACGCCTGACCATGTCTCGGTCCAGAATTCCATCAATGGCTTTCACAAATTGCATGGCAACCTGTTGAATGAGTCTTCCTTTTTATGCCGTTGACTCATTAACCTTCCCACTCATCGTACTCACAAATTTTCACCCAAACAAATATCCTACTCTCTCACAAATTCACAAATTCACAAATTCATAAATTTAAGACACCGTGTGTACATGTGAGAATTTATATATATCTCAACTGTGTGGCTGGCTAAGTAACAAAGTTTTTATAACACAGCTCGCTTTCTGCTACATTGTTGCATGTTATGTATAACTTTATTTTGAGATTTAATTATCATATATAATTTAATTTCAGCCCATTTTTTAAAAATTTGAATTATAAAAACAATAATACTACATTGTAACTTAATATGGTTTTAAAGCTGAAAATTTTAAATTTAATATATGTTCATTCTTTATGAATTTTTATAGACACATATAAACGCATAAAAAATAATTCCTGGACAAATGATAGAAAGATTAAATGCACAGGAAATTAAACATTTTTCATTTTTCGTACTGGAAGTGGATGGTAACAGTTTTATTTATTTATTTATTTCCACTTGCAATGGCCTTTCCATGATGGTCCAAGAATTAAGGCATCCTGTAGCTCCATCTTCTATGCACATTTCCCAAAAATCTTTATACTTCTTAAACATACTTGATTAATCTAAACAAAACTTCATAATTTTCATCAAAATCACACTGTTTTGGATTTACCTCAATAAAGTTACAAGAAAATTAATACATTTATAATCATTTAGGATGATCAGGAGTAAAATAGTACCAAGGTGTCATGATTAATTAAGAAAGAACAAAAAAAAAAGGCAAAAGAACTTTACGATGTAAACTTGACCAGAAATATTAAAAATATGTATTTAAAAATAAATAAAAAGAAAGCAAATAAAGTGATGGTTTTTTTTTGTTAGATGGGTAAAAAGGGCATGTGAATGCGTGGTTATGAAAGTACCCTTATGATAAAAAAACAGTGTGACAATTTTGATATAAAAAAAAAAAAAAAAATGAACAAATGATTCAATTTTCTTTTCAATATAATTTGTCATCATTGACAAGAGTAATTATTGTCATCACATGATCATTTAGAGTTTTCATGAGAATCACATTGGGACAATCATGGAGCCCTTCCCTTTTACACATAATAAAAAAAAAAAAAATTTTAATAGAACAAAAGAAAAAAAAAATATTAGTTTATTAAATTTAATTTACACTCTCATGCATAGGGAGTATATATAACATGTATATAGATAGATAATTTTTTTATATCATAGATATTCAAAAAATTTAATTTGCTAGACAAAGATTCCAAGATAAAACTACCATCTATATAGATTATCAACAAAGATTTTGTTGAATATACAGTGCATTCGCTGATTGGTTTAACACTAACAAATATTTGAATCGATTATAAAATACTATATAGATACAGATTACAATACAAAAAAAGAAGAAGATGTAAATAGTTACCTTAATAGATTGTAATATAAGTAAATGTTAATTTGAGAACACAATATGAGAAATATAGTATATAATTAAAAATTTCTCATCTGTAGGAAAAACAGAGGGGGAAAAACACTTAAAATTTCTTGTCAACATCTGGTTCTGTTTTTACCTATTTACATTATAATTCCTGATGACGATGATGATCAACGATTGAAGGACGTTAATCAGAAATAGTCTACACGGTGTGGTATCTGATATGGTTCATCTCTCTCTTTCTTAGTCAACTTCTGTGAGCAAGCAGTTCTGGGCGCATTCTTATGGAAATGATCTCTATTAGGCAGGTGAGGAGGCCTAACGGACCTAATCAAAGCCCAGTTCAGTCCTTTAAAGAACACGTGCCTCTTGATCTCCACCGAACCCTTCAAGCTTCCAATTCTCTTTCTGGGATTCTTCACCAGAAGCTTGCTTATGAGGTCTTGAACTTTGACCATCTCTTCCAAGTCTCTGCTGCTGCTGACCCCGATTCTCGGAAACCTCAGCGGCTGTTTGAGGATGTTTATGAGCGTTTTCTCGTTGTTTTCGCCTTTGAAAGGCGTCGCAGCGTAAAGCATTTCGTAGAGAAACACACCCAGAGTCCACCAGTCCACCGCGCTTCCGTGGCCTTGCCCGGAGATAACTTCCGGAGCCAAGTACTCGTGCGTTCCCACGAAGGACTTGGACCGAGCGTTGAGCGGCTCGGCTACAAGCTCCGGGTCGAGCTCTTCGGTTATGGCCGTCACTTTCTTTTTCTTCTTGGAGGACGCGAAACAGGAAAGAACAGGCTGCATGGGCACTGCAGCGCAGGAGACTACTCCTCCGTCATCATCATCATCCTCCTCTCTCAGCTTTCGCCTCAGGAGCTTCGGAACGACGTCGCATTTCAGCGACAGGTCGAAGTCCGAAAGCATGATATGTCCGTCCTCTCTCACCAGCACGTTTTCCGGCTTCAAGTCCCTGTAAACGATCCCCATCATGTGGAGGTACTCTAGGGCCAACAGTGTCTCAGCAGCGTAAAACCTGTGGTGTTTGTTTTAGAAATTCAATTATATAGTTTAAAAATAGTTACTGTTTTGAAATTTAACCTGCATTAAACTACAACTCCGCTAATTCGTTAAAAACTCGAATTTACTCAGCAGATAAAATTCCAACTTACTTAGCAGATGAGATGCTAAAGCGTCTTCCTGGCAGACGCTGTCGAGCGGCGTACAAGTCGCCGCCGGGACAAAACTCCATGACCAAGCACGAGTAGTGGGAAGCTTCGAATTCGGCGTAGAGGGTTGGCAGAAAAGGGTGGTCCAGCATGGTGAGGATCTCCTTCTCCATGTCAGCTCTGTGCAGCTTGTTTCTTATGGCCAGAGCTTCTCTGTCGACCACTTTCATGGCGTAAAAGCACTGAGGCAGACCGACCATGGGGTTGCGAACCTGGCAGAGGTACACGTTGCCTACGTCGCCGCTTCCTAGCCGGCGGAGGAGGAGGAAATGGTCGAGGCCCACTCGGCCTTTGGTGCTGCGGAGACGTCTCATGGCTTCCCATGCGGCTTCGTTAGCCTTGTGGGGCTTGTGGGAACTTGACATCGATGATTCGGTAGCCGACGAGCACACGGAGACCGAGCTCCGGCGCCGGCTTCCGAAACTGAGGTTGCTCATCCAGCTCCGGCTGGAATCCGGCACCGTTATGGACGATGAGCTGCTTTCGTAGTCGGATTCGTCTCTGCAGGTTGACAGGGTCGCCATTGTTATGTTTCAAGGGAGGAGACTTTGGTTGTATGTGTGTGTGTGTGTTATAGGAGAGGCTCTCTCGTTTGGTTTCTTAGGCCTTTTATATGGAGTTTGAGGGTATTTTAGAGATCCCAAAATATATTGTAATATTGTGGTTCTAACAAAGATGCAAAAGGTGCTGCTTTTGCTAGCTTCATAGATTTAGAGCCCCCATTTTAAAGGGTAAAGTGGCAATGTTTTTTGTAGCAGCGAGAATGCCACTGCTTTCATAAATAATCACAGCATTGCCATGGAGAATATTTACTACTGTTACTTCAGATGGACGGTCATATGATATGATATGGGGTTGAAGTTCGATCGACCCAAAAGATCGAATATTGTAAAATAATTAAAAATACAAAGAGAATAAAAAAGAAAGAAAGTGGTGATCTCTCTTTTCTCACTAATTTATGTTATTTTGAATTTATTAATAATTAAACAGTATTTTTCTGAGTCGACTATGATGTAGAATCGATGACAGAAGCTGATGAACCGAGTAAAATCTGATAAGCAGAAGATTTTTTTGGCAGCAAATTAATAAAGTGGTTTTAGTTCGATTTTGTTCTAGCTAGGCATGCTTATATTATACATGGCTGACACAGCCACTATTCTTTGTTTGTCAAAAAAGTAAATTCCCAAAATGAATGTTCATGCCTGTTTCTCTTTGTGTATATAAATTTAAATAAGCCATTGAAACTTGTAATTCATTAATTTACCTTTATATTTTCTATAGTATATAATTTACTAGTTTGTCAACATCTAATGCGTAATATTTACCAAAAAGAAAGGGTAATGGTATATTACCGAACAAAAAGTTAATAGTAACGATGTAAATGTTATTGTAATAATGATAAATGTTGAATAAATAAATCTTGGTAGGTGGGGACCATATTAATTTTTTTAAATAATAATAATAATTAAAACCATTCAATAAATAAAACATCAACTGTCATATTTATTACAAAAGATGACGAATAAGATTTGCCTTAGATATTCATTGCATTGTCTTAAGATCCAACTTAATTATAATTTTTTTTTTATTTTTTTTATGAACTCCAACTTAATTATAATTGGTTATTACTATATCTGATAGATTTTAACATGACGCGTTAATACGACATAAACATGAACGATTTTTACAGGTTTGGATTTGTCTGAAACGGATTGGATTGATAACAGGTCAATACGTTATGTACCCGTTATCTTAACGGGTCTTAACAGGTTTACCCCCGAAAATCCGTTAAACCCATTAAGAACCTATTAGTCTTTAATGACATTTTAGTAATTTATTAATAATAAAAAATTTAATTTACTAATAAAGATAGATGTAGTACAAGCTTTATTATGTACAAGAGATTGACTTTTTGGAAAGAAAAGTAATTTACATTTACATTTATATATATATTACTATTTTTTTAACATGAATATTTCTAATTTTATTATATATTCAGTTTTAGATTATACCTTTAATTTAGAAGAACTCACAGAAGATATCGTTACATCGAGTGTTGAATAAGCTAAATTAGGACAATGCTTTAACACATTTTCTATTGATGATTAGATGTATTGAAATTTAAGTGATACGCATTATTTAATTTTTCTATATCAATTTGGATAATAATATACAATTTAACTTTTTTTTAGATGTTTTGCTTTTGAGATTGTGCTCATTATGGTTGAAGATGTCATATGCATCGGTTTGTCTATGCAAACAATGAAAATGTGGTTGAAATTGAATATATTTATGTATTATTGTTATTCTAAACAATATTATTTTAATTTTTTATTATTCATTTGTAGAATGATTTAAGTATTACATTTATATAGTTTGTTATTTTTTAATATGTATTAAGTATGTTGTTTAGTTTTTATTTTTTATTTATAAAAAGATACAAATATTTATGTTTATCTTTGCTTCAATATTTTTTTAGTATAGACTATAAATTATAAATCAAATATATTATATTTTTTTAAAAATAATTTTGAAAAAGATTAACGTGTTAATGTGTTGGATAACGGATTATATAATAATTTTATAAACGGAGTTGAGTTTATATATTTTAACACGAAACTTAAAAAGTTGGACGTGAATAAAAAAAATTTAATCGAACATAAATACTATAAATGATACGACACGGCTCCAGGTATACTTATTAGAATGTACTATTTTGTAAAAATGAATGGCAATTTTGATAATTAGGGGCAGAAAAAGCGTATTTTTCCAAAGCAGACGGTCAAAAAGTCATTGTTCTTTCCTGTTTAAAAAGCTAAACGAAACCGCATCCCAAAGCAGCGGTTCCAAGGCAACAGTAAACAAGTATAAAAACCCCTAGTCGACAACAACCAACGACGAGTCGTAGAACAGTGAAATCGGTGTTACTAATACTTCGCAGGGGTGTTATCGACCAGTCAAACAAATCCAAGTCAACGACGTTTCTCTCCTTTGGAATGGTAGCTGTTGTTGTGAAAAAAAGAGAGGGAGGTAATGGTAATTTTACAGAGAGGAGCTATTCGGAGCTGGTAGATGCACGGAACGCCCGTGCCTCAAAACTCGTCTCCACCTCATTTGTAGGTATAATTATCAATATGGTCCTTTATTTCTTTGTGGTTTTTAATATCTTTATGATATTCTTGTCATGCATGTGATTCCATGTATGGGACCCATATCTCTTAAGCTTTACACGTGTCATCATGTCAGTTTTACTAAATTTTTTTGAGTGGTCAGTTTTACTAAATTTATTTCCATAACACCAGCTCATATATATGTCATTTATTATATACACAAATCAATGGTTAAAATGTTATTAAATTTTAATTTTCCCTTTCTTTCTTAAAAAATTATTTTCTTGAGCTTTGTACTATTTGTCTGATATATAGTACTGGTGCTGGCGAAGCGATACAGAGAATGTAAGCAGGACATATGATCGATGTTGGAGTGATATGATATTATGATTTATAAGTTCGAACCCATTCAAATCACATGCATGTTAATAATATTATATTATTCATATTCATCAATTAAGGGAAAATATTTAGAAGTTTAGAGGGTTTTAGATGGATTGGTACGGATTTTAGTCTTTGATTAATAAAATTAAGATTTGAGTAGTTTTATTATTTGGGTTAGAAATATATATTTTTTTTGAATGAGACATAAATAGAAAAATTAATCGATGCAAATGAGTCAACCATTCAAAATTATAGAAATATATCAATTTCTGCCTTTTTAACGTTTTTTTTATTTACTAAAATAATATTTATAATCTTTGAAAAAAAATTATAATAAATAAAAGAAAGTACTAAATTAATTTTTAGTTTTAAGTTCACATGAAGCTCTTGTTAATCAAAAAAAGAGAACTTGACATACCCAATCATATCAACTTTATTTCCTTTTTCCTTTTATATTTTCAATGTTTAGTATTTTTGAAGAAAAATAATTTATTTTTCTTTTGTTTTGTTGGTAATAAATAAGAAGAAGTACTAAATTAATTTTTAGTTATATGTTCACATGAAGCTCTTGTTAATCCAAAAGAAAACTTGATATACCCAATCATATCAGTTTCATTTCCTTTTTCCTTTTTATTTTTCTGATAGACACAAAACCAGTTTGCTTTTCACTCTTCAGGCAATGAAATTAAGCCTGAACTGTACCTTATTTAGAAAAATAAATAAATAATAATGAGAGTTAGAAGAGACTTCTTCTATGATTTCTTGTTCATATATATATATATAATCTAAATTATAAGATTTTGTTCACTTCAATTTAAGTTAGGAGGTCATCCATGCAACAATCCAACACCAATAATTTTTTTTCGAACCATGATTCGAATTTGAATCTTCCACTTTATTATAAAAAAAATAAATTTGAAAATTTATTGGATGATTTTTGAGAAAAAATATGAATAATGTTAGAGTATCACTTAGTTTACCAATATATTTACCAACTATATACGTGTTATTTTTTGTTTATTTTATATTTAATTACACTTATTTTTCTAAAAATGTATTTATTCCAAATCTAAATTATATTAATATGTTAACCATAAAAATGATAAATCATATATAATTGACATGTATAATGGTAAACTAAGTGATATCTCTACTGTTACTCGAAAATATAGAAGGGACTGCCTCCGCATATTATGAGCTAGCTAGATAGGTTTATTGCTTTCCCATAATCTCACTTATGGTACAATTATGATAAAGAAATAAATCAAGTCATATAGCAATGGTCAAGAAGAAATCAAACAATCAATTATATGGTGTCGAAAATCAAGCAATAACTCCATTCCTTTTGCATATTCTACAATTACTTCTATTACTATATTTTAACTTTTGTAAGCTCTATAAAATAGAGTTAATTGGTATTTTTAAGATCATTGATCAAAACCTTTTAGTGTATTTTTGAAAAGTGTTATTTTTCTTTGTTTATTGAAAAAAAAAATGCAAATTGCGCATTTCTTCAAATTTGCAAATAATTAAAACTCATACCCTTAATCAGCCAGTTTGCAAGTTTAATTTTTTTTTTTTATATATATATACAACATTCAAATTCATACTCTTAAATGAGAGTTATAGATGTTGAATATTTGTTATCAATGAAGAGCTATGCAATCTGAAATAGGTCATGATATTTCTAATGGTATTTTAAACCTCTGGGATATGTTAAAGAAACAAATAAAAACATATGCCAATGATCAAGAAGAAATCAAGCAATCAATTATATAGAAGCGGAAATCAAGCAATCAATCTAATATATTGTAGAGAAAATTGTGATATTATTTTTGCCTATTCTATAATTACTTCTATTATTATATTTTATCTTTTATAAGCTCTATAAAACAGAATCTATTGGTATTTGTATATCATTGATCAAAACCTTTTAAATAACAATGATAATATTTTCATTTTTTATCTTCCATTTACCTTTTTTAAAATTCTTCAACAATAACATTATTGGTTTTGAAAACAATACTATAGTCATTTTTGTTATAGAGTACTTGCACAGTAGAATAACATTTTTCAATCAAGTTAAAAAGAAATGAATGACTATTCAATTATATATCATAATAATTTCTTGAAGGGGAAGAAGAATGTGCAGGAACAATTCCAACATTCCATTGCCATTTAAGATATGGGCAAATAGTTAAGCCTTTTACCTTTGACTGCTATATGGCTCTGTATGCCTGCACTGAATCACACATTTTCTATATTCCAATTGGATTTTACAGACAATCTTTTATCAATTATCCCCTACATAAAGGCTAAGGATGTCCCACCTTTTGGCTTTAGATCAGACAGCGAAGAACAACCCAATCAGTCTGGTTTTGTAGTCTTCTGGTTATCCCCATTCCATGATGCTGATATTGTGGGTCCTCAAAGAAAGGTCTTTTTCTTTTTAAGCAAAGAAATCTCAAGCATTCTTAATTCATGTGGGAATACAGAGATGGTTTTTGATTTAAGTGAACACTTAGCTAGGAGCTAGAATCACATCTTGTCCCCAATTTCCAATTGAATTTGGCTTTTACCCTATACACTTTGAAATTTATTTATTTATTTATTTTTATTTTTTCATTTGGATGTTCAAACAATAATGTAATCAAACAGTTTTTATCTTTTCTTTTTCCTTCACTTTCTTCTCTCTTTCCCAACTTTAGTCCCCAGGATCTTATCATTTTAACTTTTGGTTTGAATTGCAGGCAGCAGACCTAACAAAAATTGTAGTGTTACAGAGTAGCAAATATATTGGAATACTCAAAACTCCATCACTTGCCCCATACATTCCTCTCCCCTCACCCATAATTATTATATATATCCACCAAACCCCTTCTTTGTTTCAGTTTCTTCCCATCTTTGCAGAAGAAAAATTATCTTTTGTGAAATTTGGTTTCTTCTACATACTTTTATGAATAGGGCCCAAATGACATTAATCTTTATCCAAAGTGAAAATGAAAAAAAGGTAAATAGAGGGCAATAATAGGACTCAATTTGAGAATTTTTTGTTTTTGTTTTTCAACTTCTATTTTTTTAGAAGCTACACTTCTTTATTTTGGTTTTTGACCAACTTTTGAAAGTATTTTCACAGTTTTTTAAGAGTTAAAAAATGTAATAAAAAATTATTCCAAACATGATGTATTAGACTCTGTTTGGAATAAATTTTACTTATGTTTTTTTACATTTTTAATTTTTTTAATAGCTCTTTTTGAAAAGTTATTTTCATTAGTTTTGATTAAAAATTTTATTCGAGCTATTTTTTATTAATTTTAATAAGAAGTTTTTTTAAAAGTCTAAAGCACTTATAAAATATTACCCAAACATTTTAAAAAAGAAAAAGAATTTTGAGCCTTGAAAATCCGAACGGCTTTTCATAAGCTAAGTAAAATCGCTCTACTACAAATTTGTTCAAACATTATCAAAAGCTATTTGAACCTTAAAAGGCCTAAATAACAACTTCAAAAGACATACCAAGTAGGGCAAAAGTCGAATCAAGAAGCTTGAATAAAATCAAAGGAAAGTTTTATAAACAGATATAAGATATGGAAGGAGAAGATACAAAATTTTGTCTAAATTAGTGAGAAAAACATGGGCAACCTGACAACCCTCACAACGAAATGTATACGCAACTGGAAGACAGTAACAGTAATAAAATATAGTTAACAAGCCAGAAAAGTTGTTCTTTTTCTTAAAAATGAATGCATAAATTTCAGTGAAAAGTGAATGAAATTCAAAAAGGATATGGATGAATTTACAAAGGAAACGCATTTGATCCTTTATGTCTTTCATATAGTGATTGTCCGAGACATATCATAATGGGCAGCTTCCAAATCTTGGGGTCCAACAAATTATTATTATTATTATTTTTTTTGAATACTTCCAATTTGATTAATATTCTTGATTTGGTTGGTCTAGTTTTATTGGTGCGCTCGTGTACAACGAGTTGGGGAAAAAAATTAATTATTCATTTTAGAAATGTGATATAACGCTGAAAGTTGATTAAGAATAAAAACAATTTTAAAAGATATAAGAATTATTTTAAACATAATATCTGTCCTCAATAAGCCAAAAAAAAAATACTTAAAAAGAGTTGTCTTATTCAACTGGCATTCAAAGATCAAACAAAAAACCAACTCTTCGTTTTTACTATTTTTACCTTTTTATTAGAGTCTGACTCCAACCAATTGGCTAGATTAGTAAATGGGAATAGACTCTATTATCCCCACTGTGACACTGTCTCAGTATGGGACCAATTCGTTCATGCTTAGGTGTTTTTGGCTTGATTTTTATGTAGTTGTTTTTTATTTTTAAGGTTTAAATATTGCTTTTATCATATATACGAAAATAAATAATTATAAAATAGTTGAACTAATTAGAAAATAAATTTTTATTTGTTTTTATTTGATCAGTCCTAGTCGTTTGTGTTCTCCTGCTTAACGTCTTTGACATTTCTTAAACTCCATGATTGGAATTTAATATCTATTAAAAATTAGGGTTATGAGCTTGATTAGTCCCTAAACTATATCTATAGTTGCATTTGGGTTTCTAAACTATATCTATAGTCTCTAAACTATATTTATAGTCTCTAAACTGTGGCTCTTAGAAAATTCTATAATATAATCGGATTTTACCATAAAATTTTCAAAAATATTACTTTATTATAAAAAGAAATTTATATTTGTTTGATTTGAAAAATGTCATAAATTATAAACAATATTACTCTCTTAAGAACAAATCTTTGATTTGTAATTTCTTTGTTTCTTTATTGAAGTAAGTGTACAACATATTTCAAAACTGTTAAAAATTAGATTAAAATTGTTTTAATGACCGAAATATACCAAACATTGAAATTTAAAGTGCCAAAAAAAAAAGTTCAAGCACCACATTGCAATTATAAGGTAGTTCAAAAACTAAAAGACTTGATAACCCTAAAAATAACTAACATACATAATAATTCTAAAAGGAGAAAAAATATAATAAGAACAAAATAAAGGACAAAAAAATTATTTTGCATATATCATATATCTAAAAAATAATGCTTGGCAATAATGACCTTTTAAATAATATAATAATGTTTTAAGGAAAAAATGAAAGGACGTTATTTTATTTATTTATTTTTTTCTTCCAATGAAAAGAAAAACTTATTGGATATGGATAGTGTCATTTTTAAAACTTGATAGCCTAGATTTGTATGGAGTAAGGTATATGCAGGGATAGATTAACCAAAAACAAAAGAAGGGTCCAGTAGACTCGCCCCAACAAAAATGCTAGGATCATACCACATTTTATTTATCAAATAATATGGTAGAATATTATTTTTATTTTTTATTTATTAAAAATTGACAAAATGAGATTTTATAGTTAAAAATGTTGAAACATTTTATTCGAAAATATATTTTTAATGGTTTTATCACCGGATCAAACCTATACTCTCAGTAATTTTATCATGTGACCAAATTTACGAATACATATGGTAGAAGATTATTGAGATCATTTTATATGAATTTAGAATTTAATTTTTTGTTAATTGCTAATCTTTTAACAAAATTTGGTAGTTTGTAAAATGCGAATGCCTAAAATAACCGATTGGTTGGCTACAAGAAAAACTTGGATAGGATGGTCTACCCGACCTAGGATTGCAACATATGGGTCAGAGGCCCAAAAATCCAACCCATGGACATCTTTTTTTCCTTTTTGATTTGTGAATGAGAAAATTAGATATTTGAAATCATGCAAATTATTAATTTTCATATTCGACCAGTAAATACTGTCAAATTTGCTTATTCTTAAAATTATAAAGTAATGTTTATTCCCAGCAATGGCAATAACACTAGCAATAGCACAGACACGTTTTGGACTATTCAGATACAGCATTGTCGACATTTTGCCAATAGGCTGCCAGAAGAAGTTAGCTTGTTTATCTTACAGACATCACAGAATGAAGAAAAATTATACTTTACAATGATTCATACACTTTGAAATGAATAAGAATACAACATCAATAATGAACCAGGCCATCGAAGTTGCTAAATCATAAAAATTGGTCTACAATGACGTCAAACTAGTCACTTATAAGCACCGAACGAATAATCATTATGCACATAGTTCATTATATAAGTTGTTGTGATATTTAAAACATATGAGCTCTACAAAAATAGTTCTTCCGTGTCATGAGCCTTGCTGTACATTGATGGGACATAACAGGCTTGTAAGTTCAAAGCTATAGACTATCGAGCTTCTAGTAGTGAAATTGATGCTGTATTTTGAGAAGAGGTTTGCTTTCTTGAAATTGAACTACCCGCTGCATTTGGAATGGTAGAATATGCAGGCTGTTTAGGAGTAGGTAAACTCACCCTTTCGTTGCTTAACATTGACACCACATCTGACATAGTTGGTCTGTCCTCTGCGTTTTCTTGAACACACAACAAACCCACCTGAACGCACAGCTTCATATCATACAATGAAGCATTATCCAACGTTGGATCCAATAACTCCATCCATCGCTCTCCATTCCATAACTCCCAAGCCTTCACATTGTAAGTTAAACAAGTCAAATACAGTAGCTGCATAAGAATAGAAGAGATACATAACCAAGGCCTTGTTTTGTCGCTTACATAACCAAGTAAGTTCAATGAGCAATTTGGCTCATAAAAGTTTGCATTCTTCCTGCCACTCACAATCTCCAAAACAATAACTCCAAAGCTAAATACGTCGGATTTTGTCGAGTAAAAGCCATGCACTGCATACTCCGGAGACATGTAACCGCTGGTTTCAATGGTAAAAGAAAAGCCAAAAAATAAAGCATCATTTTACTTATCTAAATATCAGGGATATATTGGCAAACAAGCATGCCCGTCAAAAAAACTAAAAAAAATAATCAAAGCCTAGTATCCAACGTTTGTCATTTAAAAATCATATTTGAAAACAGCAATTTACTTACTATGTTCCAGCGACCCTCTTCGTTTCAGGTCGACTCTCGTTCTCAAAAAGAATTCTTGCCATGCCAAAATCTGATATTTTTGGGTTCATGTAGTCATCTAACAAGACATTGCTGGTTTTCAGATCGCGGTGAATAATTCTAACTCTAGAGTACTCGTGAAGATAAAGAAGACCTTGAGCAATGCCTTCAATAATATGTCTGCGTTTTCTCCAATCCAGTAGTGGTTGCTTTATGGGATCTGCATTAATTGCAGATTCAACCACATGAGAAAAACCGAAGAGAAAAGATTAAAAAGAAAATGAGCATTCACAAAAATACGAACCAAAGATGAAAGAATCCAAGCTTTTGTTAGCCATGTACTCGTAGATTAATATCTTCTCTTCTTGCTCAACGCAACAACCCAAAAGATTGACAAGATTTCTGTGCTGTAGCTTAGAAATTAACTGTACCTCATTCTTGAACTCTACTGATCCTTGTCCAGAGTATTTTGAAAGCCTTTTGACAGCAATATCATGCCCTTGTAGCTTTCCCTGCAACAAAAATCCAGGATTTTGTTTCCCCATTACTTACTAGTATATAATTACAACTAAGAGTATAATGTATCCTATTGTTTCTTGCATCCAACTCTATGACAACAATATTAGAAGAAAATGGAAAAGAGTTGGCTGATAACATATACCTTAAAAACAGGTCCAAATCCACCCTCTCCAAGCTTATTCTGAACAGAGAAACTACCGGTGGCTGCCACTACACAGGAAAAGCTGAACAGGGGAAGCTCATGATCCTTCTGCATGCCGAGTTCAGTAACATCTACTCTGCTAGGATCATTGTTAGTACTTAGTTGAACTGTTAGCGCTGTCTGAGTTTGCTGCATGCCTCCTGGGCTCCCATTGTTTCCTGTCAATATAGAGAAGTTTTTGCACTATAAATCAAATGGCAATTTTTTATAATTGTGGACCAACATAAAGTTGGAATTGGTACCTGAACTATTGAACTTTCTCCATAAATCATATAAGAACTTGGTCAAAAATAGCAATGCCAAGGGAGTCAGTAGGATGTTGATAATAAGTAGCAGCTTTCTCCTTCTCTCAAGATCTAAGAAGAAAAAAAAACATGAATGAATATCATGGAATGACTATCAAGGTTTTTGCATGCAATTGTTTGATTCATGCCAATAAACATCTGAATGTATAAAATCTAAAAAATTGTCTCAAAGAAATTGAAAATGTAAACATATCACTTCATTGGCAGTTGGGACGAAGTAGAGGCAGAGGACAGTTTTGAAGGCCTTAAAGTTGTTAGAATCTGGCTGAGCAAGTGACAATTATTCTGATTCTGGACTACCACAAAACCTTATTGGCTTCATGTAAGTCACTATTTACTTAGAAATTTATTAAAGTTATTTATCTCAATACTTCGCATGTATTGAAAAGCTTACTGGAGTTAGAAGCAGCTGCACGAACATGAATGGTGTTGTTTCCTCTCCCTTTGTTGTTAAGAAGATCAGCTTTATTTCCATAGAGAAGTTCACATCCAGTTTCATTATCAGCAAAAGAAGCATATGCAACACATGAACAATTGCTCCTGCATAATAGCTCACAGTCGCTAGGACTCATACGGCCTTCCGAAGTAACTACAATTGAATTTGGGATTAACCCTTTGATGTCTGAGAAATTATCTCCATCTTTGCACATTGATGGCATTAATACCAAGCACCCTGTGGAATTGTGCGGCAGCATGGCATCACATAGGGAATAATTCACACTTGAGATGTCCTGACCCACCATCCTGAACTCGTTGATCGACCCATCTGAAGCTAAAACAAACCATGAAATTATGTTACTTTCTATGTTGTTTAAAGTGATATAAATGTCTTTGCTGTTTGATACAAAGCTAAAGTTTTGATGATTATCCAATGAGCTTTGGAAAAAGAATTTGAATACATGGCCATCCCAAAAGCCAATCTGCTGGTAAGCACCACCTTTGCGCCAGACATTAAACTTTGTCTTGTCACTATCATCAAGGCCTAAATAATACAAACCTCTACTTGGATCAGAAGGACTTAACCATGATGAAAGATGCAGTTTCCTTGGGTAATCTCTGTCTATATTAAACCACCCTAAGTTCATCCCAGGGAGAAATGTGTCAGTTGGGTAATCAAAGCTCTGCCATATGGTCTGTTGTCCTTCCATCAGAATGAGATTCCCTGAATCAAGTAATTTTGCACTTGTCTCATTACTAGTTGCTGCTGCTCTATTGCTGATAGTAAATGGAATCGTTCTCGCATCATCCAAGACCAAGTTCCCATCATACCATATTCTAAGAATTCCAGTGGCATACCCGAGGGGATTTTCTCTGTTTGCAACCCAGACTGGTTTTTTGTTTCTATCATTCTTGAACCAAATTCCCAGATACTGAAAACCTGATTTACTAGAAGTAAAGAAGCCTAGCTCAAACACACCAACGGAAGAAGTCAATGTTTCATTGCTATATAAAATCTTTCCAGGTCTGAGGGTGTCTAAGGAATGAGAAAAACAAAGAAAACAGGATAAGATACAACAAGAAACCAAAAACGCTTTGGATGTTTTCATGTTAGACATGAAAAGTTGCAGAAAGTCTAAGCGAATGTCGATCAAAAGCAAATACTTAGTACATGTAGAAAAAGTCAAAACAAATTTTTAGTGTACTTTAATATGCAACATCTATGTTAAAGTATATAATCCAATTAAGATCCACTTTTCACAAGTTCAAACTTTTGAGAATAATAATACTATATTGTGATTTAATATGGCATAAGAGCAGGTCTTGAGTTCAAAACCTATAGTTGCTAGTTTTAGGTGGTTCTATCTTTCCACATCCAAGACACAGTGGCACATATCGATATTCATTAGATTAACTCTGAGCCCCAATCAGTACTTCATAATTAAATGCCATTCTTATGTATAATACTTTCAATCAAAAGCTTACTAAACAAGAAAGCTATTAATTGTGAATTTATTTAATAGGTAGAAAAGAACATTTCAAAGCATCATATACGGGCAGTGGGAACAGAAAAGAGAGCGTGTAAGGTCCTCATTCGCAAGAGATAAGCTCTGATTTTCAAGAGAAAATGACTAATTAAAGAACTAAACAGAGATTGCTATAAAGTCGTAGCTTGCATAACCCATAATCTCATATATAGTACATTTGGAATTTCTCATCTTACAGAAGATATGAAAAATCAATAGTCAACAGTTGACGCAAGTGGGTAATAATTATTATTAATTATCATCCTTCTAGCTTGATTTTATTGTTAATTAAATAAAATTTAATTTCCTCCACCTACCATATTTTATCTCATAGATAATATAAAGAAACAATGGCAATTTTTCTATATTTTGAGTCTTTCTGGTGAAAAATTTAATTTGTTTAAAAATTAAAAATAATTTAATAAAATATATAATTAATTAATAATTATAAATAATTTTATATATTTTATATGGGAGAATAATTTTTAAATTGTATTTCAAATTTAAATAATGTCTTGAAGCTTTTTTTGAAGAACCAAAAAGGGCTAGAAGGTTTGATTTCATACAGAGTGGTCTGGAAAAGCTAGAGTACTTGTCTTCGAAGGCAAATTGGACACGCCATCTCTATCTTCAACTGAATTTCCGATACACCTCCAATATTAGTTCATATTGAGAAATATATCAGCTCACGTGTCACAAGCTTATGTGGCTTAATGTTTGTTATTAAGAAGTTAAGAGAGTTGTTATAATTGTAAGTCCTGTTATAGTTAGTTTTGCTGCTATGTTACAACTATTAGTTGTTGAGTGGTTGTTGCTCTATTTGTTAGCTCTATATAAGCTAATTGTGTAAACTCTCTGTAGCTTTTCAGCATTATTTTTCATTTCAATATAGAAGTATATTTTCCTTTAGCTTTTCTTTTTGTTGTATACAACTTCATCTATGGCTTTCTTGTCAATTCTTCTTTCGTAACTTGGTATCAGAGCGAATTTCCATGGCGGAAAACACGATCCTCATGGTTTCTCCTTTTTCGAGTTCAGTCATCAAACTCGACGACTCTAATTTCTTTGTTTGGAAGTGTCAGATAATACCAGTCATCAAAGGTCATAGATTAACAAAATTTCTGCAATTTGCTTCTTATGATGATTATTTCAAGCATCAACTCAGTGAAAACTCTCAATCTGATACTCTAATTGGAGAATCAAGTCTGAATCAGAATCAGGAAGATTGGGAGATTCAAGATTCTTTTCTTGTTGGCTGGCTTAGAGGAACCATTGTTAAAGAGGTCATAGGTCATTTTATCGGGAAAGATACAACTTCTCAACTGTGGGCAGCAATTGTTAACAGGTATGCTGCTTAATCTCCAAGTCGAATTCTTCACTATCGACGTCTTTTACAAAATACCAAGAAATCTGGTCTTTCTGTTGATGATTACATTCTCAAAATCAAAGATTTGGCTGAAAAGTTACTGGCTGCTGGTGATAAAGTCTCTGAAAAAGATATTGTCATGTATGTAATCGGTGGACTTGGTTCTGACTTTAAAGCAATTTCTATTGTTTTAGAAATTAAGCCTGATCAATATAGTTTAGAAGAAATACAACATCATTTGTTGGCTTATGAGTCTAAACTAGAAGAGGAAAATTCAGCTATTAATTGTGATTTGATGCAAAATGTTGCACATTTGGCTTCTGGTTATAACCAAACTAAGTCTTCAATTCCTCTGACTGACAATACCAATGCTGGTAACACTGGACAAATATCTACATGTGAGCATCTGGTGTATAATGTTCATGGTTTAAATTGTAATCAATATGGTTTTATTCCATTTGCTTCACCGTATTGTGCTACACATGAAAATAATTGCTCAAATGGACAAGTGTTCCATACTGCACAACAACCTTTTGGAAGAGGACCACCTGACAATTATAATAGAGGCAGAGGCAGAGGCAGAGGATTTTTTGGAAGAGGTGGAAGAGGTTCATCTAAACCAACATGCCAACTCTGTGGGGTCTACGGTCATATAGTAGCAAATTGCTTCCATAGATTTGATACAAATTTTTTGGGCAGAAATGCTAATAACTATATGAGAGGTCCTGTCTCCCAACCACCTAGACCAACTTAGTTTCCCACTCACCCAAATAACTATCCTCCACAGAATTATTTTCCACAATTTTATCCCTCACAAAATTACTCTCCACAGAACCACTCTCCTAAAATTTTTTCCACAAATTACCTTCCTGTTCCCACAAATTTTCTCCCACCTACATCTCATTATTCTGGATACAAAAATCAACATTCTAATGAATCTTCAGATTCTTCTCAAGGTTCTCCATACACATCTTCAAATTCACCAAGATACAAACCTCAGCCACAAGTTCATTTGACTTTTGCTACTCAAGAACCATCAAACTCTCCAGTGTTGGTTATGTCTGAAAAATTTGCTGGAAATTGTCAAATAGCATCACCACAAACTCTCATAGATCCTGCTTGGTATCTTGATAGTGGTGCTACAGATCATGTGATAGCTGATGGTGATTCCTTACTTCAACAAATTGCTTACAAAGGATCTAACAAGCTCATGGTCGACAATGAACAGAATTTGGATATTACAAAAATTGGTAATACTTCTATATCCACTTGTCATTCAAATATTCATCTATTAAATGTTCTTGTGGTTCCTCATATTGCAAAAAGTCTATTAAGTGTTTCTAAATTGACAAGAGACAATAATTTGATTGCTGAGTTTACTTCACACATTGTGTTCTTAAGGATGTTCAAAGGAGACCCATTCTCAAAGGAATGCTTGAAGGAGGGTTGTATAAGCTTCTATTGCCAATTTCCACTGAGTCTTCAGCACCATCCAAAGCATGCCTTAAAGCTTTTTCCTCACATTCTGTTCTTCCAGTTTCAGAAACACCTCAACCATGCAAAGTTACACCGTTTGATGACTGTGCTATTCCAAATACCGAGCCTATACATGTTCCATCAATGAAACCAAGTTTATTCTTCTCACTTAGAGAAATCACCATTGAGCAACTCCAATGACCATAATTTTCTCTATCAAGAAAATTAGTTACAAGCTTAACTCGAGGAGAATTGCCATGATGTAAAAACAATTCTTGAGTTAAATCTATAACCACAACTTCTTGTTGTTGTTCTTTCAAAGCTTCAATCGTAGTCATAATTGAAACAAAAACAAAAATTTGATCCGGAACCGTAAAAGATATGCAAACTCAAAATCGAACAAAAACACACAAAATTGATTGTAATAGTTTGAAGAACAACAATTATCTATCAATCAAATGAAATACAGAGTCTAATTCTAAGATCGAGAAAAACTCTATCAAAGATAGGGAAAAAAGCACCAAGTTTCTCTCAAATAGTTATGCAAAATGATTTCAACAACATTCTTGAAAACCACAATCTTCAACAAGAAGAACGGCAAAGAAATCAACGAGAAAGAAAAACGTAATTGCTAACTAGTAGCTTTGATACCATGTTAAGCTGCGTTTCATTGATAATGAAGAAAAATCTTCCAGAGAGAATCGAGTTTCAGAGATTAAGAACAGTTTGAGAGAAATGTTTTGTTCATTGACTTAAATAAAGATTGCAATGTAAACCAGCTTTATATATCTGAGGAAAAAGACAAATAATTAAGGCTTTAACTAGAATTAGTTATGCCTGCTAATTGACAGCTAACATCCTATATGCCTAACCACTTAGCTGTATACATGTGGCCTATCTAGGTAACTGGATTGAACATACTCCAACAAATGGCAAAGGAAGAAAGGATGTAAAAATAGGTGAATTAAAACCAACATTGTAACATCCTAAAACTTAAGAAGTGTTTAGCAATGTAATTAGAGTTAATTATGTTTAATAATATAATTAATTACCCTAATGCTAGTATAATGAAAATATTTGTTAGTGAAATAAATTTGTTAGTTTTAAAAATTTAATCCAAGGGAAATAAAACTTAGAGAAATTTATGTGTTAGTGATTTTAATTAGAATTAGTGTAAAAAAATTAAAAAATAAAAATAAAAATAAGTAAATAAATAAATAAAAATGTTGAATAAGTAAATAAAAATAGAAAATGAGAAAATAAAAATAAAAATAATGAAAATTGCCAAATGACCATTTTGCCCTTGTAGTTAAATAGTTATGTGTTATTGAGTGAAGGGCAAAATTGGAATTTTGGGGCAAAAATTGGAATTAAGGCCTCCAGCCCTTCTTCCTCACGCAGATTGCGTTTCCTCCACTCTGTGAGTGTCGACTACCATTTTTTTGAGAAAAAAAAAATTGTATATCTTCAATCTCTTCCAAATCAACTTTAGAAATATGTTACCCATAGGTTTTAGGTCTTTTTAAATACTTTGGTAAGGTTTGTTTTAACCAAAAGCCACTCTAGGTGTGAGTTTTGGGGGTTTAACCGAATTTCCTTTTCATTTAAAATTGAAAAATTCCGGCCACCTCTCACCGGAATCTTTGTACCAAAAGCTTCATTTCTCACTCCTTTACAAAACCCAAGTGTTGGAATTGAACATTAATGAGATAGGTTAGATATTTGACAAAAAGGATACAAAGGGAATTTTTGGATTTCTAGAGAAATTGTGAAATTTTGTCTCCAAATGAAGGTAAATCATGTTTCCTATGCTTAATTACATTGTATAATGATAAGCATTGTAGTATAGATTTGGAGAATGAAAATTTAGGAAAATTTGTGAGTTTTTGGAACGTGTTTTGATGAAATTATGGTGATAGATTATGAATTGTGATTGTAGTTAATGTAATAGATTATAATTAAGTGATTTAGATGAATTGTGAATGTTGATTATATATTTGGTTGAGAGTTAGTAATTTTAATTGGAAAATTTAAGTGAATGATGATATAAATTTAGTTGGAAATTTAATTATGATGAAAGTTAAGAATAAAATTTAGTTATTAACCTCTAAAAATTATATGGGTAAAAATATGATTAATAAACCTATGTTATTAGGATAAAAATTGTATAAGTATGAAAATAGATAATAAAAATGAGATTTTATTTTACATTACGGTAATGAAATATTTGGTAATATTATTTTATTGTATTACAAGATGAAGGAACTACTCCGGTCGAACGACAAGGAGCAACTAACCGTGAATAGACGTCAATGCGGCGTTTCTGTGAGTGGGAACACACACACACACACACACATATATATATATATATATATGTAAATGCATGAATATATACATATATTTTATGGTTTGGAAATATATTCAAAGATTATATGATTAAGAAATATATTTTGTGATTAAATAAGTTTTACAAGTATATATATGTATGTATATATATATATATAGATTTATATAGATTGATATATATATATATATATATATATTACCTTGTTATTTTCTTAGAATAAATACATACATATTTATACATGTGTTTAAAAGAATGCTTTAATTATGAATTTAAAGTAAATATTTATAAATGTGATTATTTTGTGTGAATTCATAAATGCATGATATGTATGTTGGTGACTACTTGGGCGATGAGTATGCCGCCGAGTAGGGTTTAGCAAGGTTGGTGACTACTTGGGCAGTGATTATGCCGCCGGGTATCGAGGTTTGACATTGGATATGGTTGGTGACTACTTAGGCTATGTGATATGCAGCCAAGTAGGGAGATTATTTATACTTGGGCGATGGTTTATGCCGCCAAGTAATTGGGTGATGGTTTATGCCGCAGATTATTTATACTTGAGCGATGATTTATGCCGCCAAGTTATTGGGCGATGGTTTATGCCGCTACATTATTTAGGCTTGTGTGATGGTTTATGCAGCCAAACTGAGATTATGAATTGCATACATGTGTGTGAATATATGAAGGGACAATGATTTTCACAGAAATGGTTATTACTCACTCGGTATATGATGATTTGTTCACATATATGTCTGTGGTTTTTCACTGGAGATTTAATGGTGAGCTTATCTGCCAGGTATATATAAATAATGTGTTCATATATATATGTTCTGTGGATTTTCACTGAATGTCTCTTATATATTGTGGTTCATTGCTTGTGTATGCTGTTTTAATATTTCAAGACATTTTGACATAAACATATATATTAATTATGTTAAATATATATATATATATGAATATTTTGAAATTTGAAAATTTGAAGTATGAATTACTTTCAAAAGAGATTGCATGCATAAACCAATTTTTATATATACGTTATGTATGGAAGAAAATATTATTTTCCTATTTAGTTTTTACTCATTGAGTATGCAAATACTCACTCCACCTTTAAATTCTAGAAATATTTCAAGTAGGTTCTTGGATCATTAGTTTTGCCACTATTATTAGTAAGCACCGTAGCAGCAAGTTAGAGGTAGTAGTAGTGAAATTATATTGTACTAGTTTACTGCTTAGTTGTGTATTAAATGGTAGTATGATAAAATTATATTCTGTAATACAAATTTTATAATTATATTATGGAGATTATGTATATGGATATATATTGCTATGAGTTTACTAAATTATAGTAGAGATTGTGAACTAGAATGTTATAGAATTATTGTTTTGGACATGCAGGTACATGTAAATAATTTGGGGAATGTATAAATACAGACAAAACTCTGACGAAATTTTTATTAAAATTTCTGGTATTTAGGCGTTTGGGTTGTGGATTTGTTAATTATGTGGTTGTTGACAGATTAAGGACTTAATCAGCGTGATAAAGTCTTGCAAGCAGGACTTGGGTAGTGCGGGTCCTGTCAAACATGGTCACAGAAAAATTTGTAGAAGCAAGATTAAAACCATCATTAAAACTAGTTATCAATGGATGGATTAAAACAAAATTAATTTGTAGAAATAGGTGGATTAAAACCAAACACTTTCGCCTCAAGCTCCACTGCAATCCTAGCCACAACCACAACCAACTTGCGTGTAAAGTCATTGCTTGTGCCAAAGCAACGATCCTTTGGTCAACAACATGAACAATGATCGATCCCAGCGAGTTGAACGCATGCAGAGTAAGTTGATAGGATATGAAAAGCATCCACACTATGTTGCTACCATTAGTCGTGAATATGCAGAGTATAAGCAGCTACTTGAGAAGGATTGCCATAAGTGAAACTACTATTCTTGATCCTGGTCCTAAGGGTTATGTGGAACCCGAAGCTACATGTCGCATTATGATTTGAAGTCAAGGTCTCAAAAAGACGCTCCAAAGACTCAACCAAAAATTCCAGCCTCAAAAGACGAAGACTGAGATGGTGATGGAGTCATTGATTGGTTGGCATCTGCGTTTCCATCTTGGATGGGAGATGTAGATGATTGTAAACGACGGTGGCAATGGTCCTGTGATGAACACTGGTAAACACTGGCTAAGATTTGTCTGACTGTGGGACCATGGTTCCGATTGGTGAACCTTGGGGTGAGAGTCGCAAATGCCACTTTCTACATTTTGGTGTCTTCTCCCATTGTCTATGTCTTCTAGTGTTTGTTTTGTTTGGTCCCCGAAAATATTTTCTTCTTTTTTCATTTTTTTAAATAGTAATATGGATGAATAGACCTTGCAAATTCCAACACAACACAATACAAGTTCGTATAAATTTTTGAAGGTCTGAGTTTGCATATTTCAATATTAAAGCTTAATGAGTCAGATATAGATGAATAAATTTTGACATAACACAATATTTCAATAAATTTTTCTCCAAGGTGGACATCTTTCTAAATAACCCTAGATTGAACCCTGCAAAAAATCCAAGCCATGGACTTTTTTTATTTCCTTTTAGATTTGTGAATGAGAAAGTTAAAACATTTTTAATGGAGAATGTGAATTGCTATATATGTGGTATAAAAATAGACATTATTTAAATCTATGTATCATAAATGCACATTCAATTCAAAAGTTATTCTCCAATGGTAATATGCACAAAGGTTATTTATGGTTTTTATTTAATTATGTATTTTATTAAATATTTTTTGTTTTTTTAGCAAATTAGATTTTTAAAGAAAAATTTACTTTTTTAAAAATATGACAATGTATGACATAACTTTCAGAAGTAGACATTCATTTTGAAAATGTCAAAGTTATATCAGCTCGATATTCATTATAGACATTACCATTGAAGCATATTTTTTCAAAACAATTTTATATAAGTTTATGTGGCTTATTAATTTTAGTAATCTACATTTCATTTGAAATACTTTTAGATATTCAAATCTTGAAATCTTGCAAATTATTTATTACCAGCAATAGCAATAGCACAAACACGTTTTAGACGATCCATATACAGTATTGTGGACTTTTTGCCAACAGGCTAAGAAGTTAGCTTGCTTATTATACGGACAATCACAAAAGAAAGGAATATTATACTTCTACCCAATTTTAGCCTTCTACTTTGGATTAAACACTCAAATCTAAAATTTTACAATCCACTACCATTTGTTGGATCACGTTTCATGGAATTCACATGCACATTTAAAGAAGCATGCACACCTTTTCGGGCCATAGATTATTCCGGCCTAGCAATGGCTTTAATACAATTTGCAACGGCCCACTAATCTATTGGACCTCTCTTAAAAGTACAAGCTAAGTTCTTTTTTAGCTCCTAAGCCCACTCTTATATACCAAACTAGGGCATAGTCTTTGGCCAATGTAAGACTTTATTTCCAGTATCTTAGATTAACCTTGAAACCCGAGATTCTACAGCTAAATCGTAAAAATTGGTCAATAACAATATCAACCAGTCATTTATAAGAACCAAACAAATAATCATTAAACATGAAGTTCATTCATGATTAAGTTGTTGAAATATTTAAAATATGTAAACCCTACAAAATAATTCTTCCTTGTCACGCGTCTTGCTGTAAGCTGATGTGATATAACAGGCTTGTAAGTTCAAAGCTATAGATTATCGAGCTTCTACTACTGAAATTGATGCTGTATCTTGAGAAGGGGTTTGCTTTCTTGAAATTGAACTACCCGCTGCATTTGGAATGGTAGAATATGCAGGCTGTTTAGGAGTAGGTAAACTCACCCTTTCATTGCTTAACATTGACACCGCATCTGACATAGTTGGTCTGTCCTCTGCGTTTTCTTGAACACACAACAAACCCACCTGAACGCACAGCTTCATATCATATACTGAAGAATTATCCAATGTTGGATCCAATAACTCCATCCATCGCTCTCCATTCCATAACTCCCAGGCCTTCACATTTTCCACATTGTAAATTAAACAAGTCAAATACAGTAGCTGCATAAGAATAGAAGAGATACATAACCAAGGCCTTGTTTTGTCACTTACATAACCAAGTAAGTTCAATGAGCAATTTGGCTCATAAAAGTTTGCATTCTTCCTGCCACTCACAATCTCCAAAACAATAACTCCAAAGCTAAATACGTCAGATTTTGTCGAGTAAAAGCCATGCACTGCATACTCCGGAGACATGTAACCACTGGCTCCAAAGGCAAAAGAAAAGGAATACAATAAAACATCATTTTACTTATCTAAAAATCCAGGATATATTGGCAAACAAGAAATGCCGATTAAAATAAATAAAACCAGGACCTAGTATCCATCGATTCTCATGTTTAAATTCATGTTTGAAAACAACAAGTTACTTACTATGTTCCAGCGATCTTCATTGTTTCAGGTCGGCTCTGGTTTTCAAAAAGAATTCTTGCCAGGCCAAAATCTGATATTTTTGGGTTCATGTAGTTATCTAACAAGATGTTGCTGGTTTTCAGATCACGGTGAATAATTCTTACTCTAGAGTACTTGTGAAGATAAAGAAGACCTTGAGCAATCCCTTCAATAATGTGTTTGCGTTTTTCCCAATCCAGTAATGGTTGCTTTATAGGATCTGCATTTATTGCAGATTCAACCACATGAGAAAAAAATAAAAGAAAAAAACAATTATTAAAAAGAAAATGAGCATTCACAAAAATACAAACCAAAGATGAAAGAATTCAAGCTTTTGTTAGCCATGTACTCGTAGATTAATATCTTCTCTTCTTGCTCAATGCAACAACCCAAAAGCTTGACAAGATTTCTGTGCTGTAGCTTAGAAATTATTTGTACCTCATTCTTGAATTCTACTGATCCTTGTCCAGAGTATTTTGAAAGCCTTTTGACAGCAATATCATGCCCTTGTAGCTTTCCCTGCAACAAAAATCCCAGATCTTTTCCCTGTTACTTACTGCTATATTATTACTATAAGAACATAATACATCCTGTTCTTGCTTGCATCCAATTCTCGGTCAACAACATTAGAAGAAAATGGAAAATAGTTGGTCGATAACATTACCTTAAAAACAGGTCCAAAGCCACCCTCTCCAAGCTTATTCTGAACAGAGAAACTATCAGTGGCTGTCACTACACTGGAAAAGCTGAGTATGGGAAGCTCATGATCCTTCTTCGTGCTGAGTTCAATAACATCTGCTCTGCTATGATTATCATTAGTACTTAACTGAGCTGTTAGCACTGTCTGAAATTCTCGAATGCTTCCTGGACTCCTCCCATTGTTTCCTGTCAATATGGAGAAGTTTTTGTACTGTACATTATATGGAAATTTTACTAAATTGTAGATGGCAATAGACGTTGGTGATGTTACCTGAACTGTTGAAATTTCTTGAAAAACGATACAAGAACCTAACCAAAAGTATCAATAGCAAAGGAATCAGTAGAATGAAGGCGATCAGCAGGAGTATCCTCTTTCTGTGATGATCTGAGAGAAAAGAAAATAATAAATAGACAAATGGAAGTTATTCACATCTGACCTTCAAATAACTATCAAGGTTTTTGCAGAAAATTTTATCTTAAATCCCAATTGAACGGAATACATATCGGCAGTAGTCTTGTTCAAAATGAAAATGTAAGCTTATAGCAGAGGCAGAGGACTCATTTGAAAGCCTAAAACTGAGAATTCTTCTGATTCTGATGAACAAAACCAATTGGCTGGACGTGAGTCACTCTTTAATCATACTTCAGAGTTGCTTCTCTCAATACTTTGCAACTATTTAAAAGCTTACCAGATTTAGAAGCATCTCCGAGCACATAAATTGCATCGTTTCCTATCCTTATGTTGTTCAGAAGGTCAACTCTGTTTCCATAGAAAATTTCACATCCAGTTCCATTATTATTCATAGAAACATATCCAGCACATGAACAGTTGCTCCTGCACATGAGCTCACAGTCACTGGGACTCGTAATCGCTGGCCAACTAACAAGCATCGAAGTTGGTATTAGTCCTCTGATATATGAGAACTCATGTCCATCTTTGCACTTAGTTGGTGATAATATCAAGCATCCGGTAGAATTGTGTGGCATTTTGGCATCACATGCTGAATAGTTCACACTTGAAATCTCTTCACCCTCCATCCTGAACTCAACAATTGATCCATCTGAATCTAAAACAAACCAAGTAATCCTATCATTTCCTGTGTTGAGGAAAGTTAGAGAAATATACTTGCTGTTTGAAACATAGCTAAAATTGTAATGATTATCTGATGAGCTTTGGAAAAAGAATCTGAACTCATATCCATCCCAGAAGCCAATCTGCTGGTAAGCGCTATCCTGGCGCCAGAGGTTGAATCTTGTAGTGTCTGTTGTATTAAGGCCTATAGAATAAAAACCACTTTTTGGATCGGACAGACTTATCCATGATGAAAGATACTGCAGCCTAAGGCTGTCTGTGTTTATATTAAACCACCCCAATTTCATTTCAGGGAGAAGTGTATCAGTTGGGTAATCGAAACTCTGCCATATGATCTTTCCTGCTTCCAATAGGATTAGATTTCCCGAATCGAGAATTTCTGCTCTTGTTTCATTACTTCTTGCTAGTGCTCCATTGTTGACAATATTTGGAATTGTTGTTATATCAGTCATGACCAAGTTCCCATCATGTCTTAGGCTGAGAATTCCAGTGAAATCCAGAAGTGGAGTTTCTCTGTTTGCAACCCAGACTGGTTTTCTGTTTTTATCATTCCTAAACCAGATTCCAAGGTACTGAAATCTCAAGTTGTGTTTAGCAAAGAAGCCGAGCTCGAACATCCCACCAGCAGAAATCAATGTTTCATCACCATGCAAAGTCATTCCAGGTGTAAGTTTGTATAAGGCACGAGATGAGCAAAGAAAACAGAAGAATATATGAAAGTGAAGAAAAACTTTGGATGTTTTCATGTCAAACTCAAAGAGAAGTTAGAAGCAAATACTCTTATTCACATTCAGAATAACTTCAGCAGCATTTAGTGGTACTGGGAAACAGAAAAGAAAGTGAAAAAGGTTCTCATGCTGAAGAGAAAAAGCTTTCTTTCCAACAGAAAAGGGATAGAACCGCATCCAAGCTTACAAATTTTTAACTCACACCAACCCTATAATGATGCTGCATATATGGAGGTTTCCTATATAACATACAGAAAGAGAAAGAGTCAGATAGTTGACCAACGTGGCTCATAACTATGATCTTGCATATATTATCCTTTTATTGGTAATTAAATTCAACATCTTAAATTTGGACCACCTATCACTATGATATTAGCTTCTTTTTACCCATAATTTTGAGTTTTTCATAGATGAAATGGCTATCTGTAAAATGGCTAATAAAAAAATATGTAAAATGAATATCAAAGAAATTTTGTTGTACAGTTATGATATAAAATGATATTGTTAAAATCTAAATCTTACAACCATAGAATAATAATAATACTACTGCTACTCAATGGAGCAGTTGAATCAATATTTAGAAACAAATTAAGGTATACTAATTAATATATTTTTCTATGTTTCCATGACGAGAACCATCAGACAAAATCAAGACAGCAACATATTTAAAAAAAAATCCATTCTTAATTGACAAAATGGAATTATTATATATAATATGTAGTTTGAGTCTTGTGGAAAAATATTGTCTAAAGGTTTGTTGGGGGGGGTTTCAGGAAGATGCAAGCAACCTTGAGCTTGTTCACACCATATCTTCAAGTTGAGAAACATAATATGATCCCCAACTGAACCATGATGAAACATGTAGTTTTCTTGGGTAATCTGTGTCTATACTAAACCACCCCAATTTCATCCCAGGGAGAAATGTATCAGTTGGGTAATCAAAGCTCTGCCATATGGTCTTTCGTCCTTCCAACAGAATGAGATTCCCTGAATCAAGTAATTTTGCACTTGTCATTACTGGTTGCTGCAGCTCCATTGGTGACAGTAATTAGAATCATACTTGCATCATTCAAGACCAAGTTCCCATCATATCATATTCTAAGAGTTGCAGTGGTATACCAGAGGGGATTTTCTCTGTTTGCAACCCAGACTTGTTTTTTGTTTCTGTCATTTTTGAACCAAATTCCCAGGTACTGAAGACCTGATTTACTGGAAGTAAATAAGCCAAGCTCAAAAACCCCAACAGAAGAAATCATTGTTTCATTTCTATATAAAATCTTTCCAGGTATGAGGGTGTCTAAGGTCGAGAAAAACAAAGAAAACAGCATAAGATACAACAAGAAACAAAAAAAGCTTTTGACATTTTCATGTTAGACACCAAAAAATTTAGAAAGTCTCTAAGCAGATGTCGAACAAAAGCAAATTACTTAGTACATGTAGCAAAAGTCGAAGTATAACAAATTTTTAGTCTACTTCAATATGCAACATCTATGTTTTGTTATCTCTTTCTGAATTATATCAGACCCATCAAAAAACAGCTTATATGCAAACTAAGATTGTGAAACTCGAAATGAATGAACGACTTAACAATTAATACAATGCCTAACCAAGGAAGATCAGTTTATCCCATCATAAAAGGTCTGATAAATTATTTTTGAATATTCCCCGATGGTCACTTGACACGTTTTCAGAAGCTTACAAATAACAGATTTTGTCCTTTCAAAAATTAATCCAAGAAAAATAAGAAAGTATACATAGAGCTATAGCATTGACGCGAAGAAATGTCATAGCTATGCTAAACAGGAACCACAACAAAAAGATCCACATAGAGTGTCCTTATAATTGTAAAGTCAAATATTGGTTTCAACATCCTGCAATTAGACTTTCTCAATCTCTATTATCATTTCTTGATTCTTAAGGGATCAATGACATTCAAATTATTGAGTCAGCTCCTTTCATCTATAAAGAGGTGGTCCTAGCTTTCACATCCAAGACACAGTGACACATATTCATATTTATAAGATTAAATTTGAACCCCAATCAGTACTTTATTAAATAAGTGCCATTCTTGTATATAGTACTTTCAATTGACAATTTACTAAATTAGAAAACTATTAAATGCGTATGAACATTACAAAGCATCATGAACAAGTAGTAGGAACAGAAGCAGAGTGTACGAGGTTCTCATTCGCAAGAGAAAAGCTCTAATTTTCAAGAGAAAATAACTAATTAAAGAACTAATTAGAGATTGCTATAAAGTTGTAGCTTGCATAACCCATAATCTTATATGCAGTACATTTGGAATTTCTCATCTTATAGAAGATATAAAAAATTAAGAGTCAAACAGTTTATGCAAGTGGCTAATTATTATTCTTATCATCCTTCCAGCTTGAATTTATTGGTATTTAAATAAAATTTAATATCCTCCACCTACCATATTTTATCTCATACATAATATAAAGAAACAAGGAAATTTTTCTATATTTTGAGTCTTCCGTGGAGGAATGTTTGGGTGTAAGTGTAACAAACTAACAATAAAAATTGGCTAAAACAGTATCAAAGAAATTTCCTAATACTTTCATGAGAATGATGAAAGTCTAATGGAAGTCCCACAGAATGCTTATAAATGAAGCAATCTGCATTAGATAAACAAATAAATGAATGAATTTGTTGAAACCATTTCTTTGGGGTTGAAATATACTAGTTATTATAATCTTTGCCATATTTTCCCACGAAGCAACAATAAAAAACAAAAACAAAAAGATATTTTCCAATAAAAATCCCCAGTTTGGTTGACATTGTAACATGAAAATGTTACACTATCTAGCTTGAAGTTTGAATTCTTTTGGAAAATATTATTGAAAGGCTAGTGGGTTTCATTGACTATGTAAGAAAGAGTTTAATATTCTATGGAGGTCAGAAAAATATTTTATAATCAGATTAACAATAGAAAGAACCGCCATAAATTAATTCAGATTAAAAGCTGAATCTTTCTTTTCTCAGGAATCATACCGTATAAACCCAAAAACTTTCCATAATCACATAACCAACAATGCATACAATTCATACCACCACTGAAATACAAAGTACTTGGGAATTATTCATCAAAACAAGAAAAAGAAGAAGAAAAAAAAAAGTAGTTAGGAATTTGAAAACGAAGAGACACACCGTGATTGTTGAAATAGATTTTACAGCAGCAAATAGTACTGGTACCCAAATAATGGAGGATTTTTGCTCTTTTTGACTTTCAGTCTCAACGAGGTCCACTGTTCTACTCTTACACGAATAAAAATAAATTCCTTTTTGAAATTCAATTTTTCTTCTATATATTTTATTATTTTTAAAATATATATATATATATATTTTATTTAATCCATGGTGGAGTTTTCGTCACTATCGAAGTTATTCGGCTGGCCAGTGGATACCGATAGCCAAAAGGATAAAAGCTCTAAACTTACCCATTAGAATGGGAGAGTTTTGGCGTATTTTGTTTTTATTTTTAAATAATAAAAAAAAAAAACTCCTTTTTGATGATAATTTTTTCTTCTGTACATTTAATTATTTTTAAAAAAACATTATTTTATTTAATCTTCGGTGGAGTTTTCACCATTGTAGAAGCTATTCTGCAGGCTAGTGGCAACGGGAGCCTTTTTCGAAGTCTCACTTTTTAGAGATTCAAACCTTTTTAATATTACTTCGTAAATAAATAATATTTGTTTATAAATAGAAATATTAGAAGTGAATAATATAAGTTTAGAACTAAATAAAAAATGAACAAATATTATTTAAGATCTGTTTGTTAATGATTCAGTTTTTATTTTTAATTTTTAATTTTTAGCTTTTAGTTATGATTTATGCTTTTTGGTTTATAGTTTTTGTTTATAGTTTTTTATTTATGTTTTTGTTAAAAAGAAAAAAATGAAAAGTAATAACCATTTTTTGATTTTTTTTTGTAACTATTTTTTTTTATTAATTTTTTTATATTTTTTAAAAAATTTTATAAATAAATTTAAACAAATTTATAATTGATTAATGTCGAACACCGAATTTTGGCCATATTCAATTAATATCTTGACTCTAACTAAGCGATTTTTGGTTCTGGTCCCGACCGGACGGTCTCTGGTTTCGGCCCTAACTAAGCAGTTCTAGGTTCTGGCCATGACCGAGCTATCTCGGGTTCTAGCTCCAACCGGAGGGTCCCGGGTTCTAGCCCTAACCTAGAAATCCTAGGTTATGGCTCGGCCCGGGAGGTCTAGGGTTTTAGGTTCGACCGAGCAATTCTGAATTCCAATCCGAATGGGCAATTCTGGGTTCAGGCCAACAAGGGGGTCCCGGGTTCTGATTCGAATTGGGCTGTCCTAGATTCCGGCCCGAACCAGGCAGTCTCAGGTTCTGGCCCGAACCGGGCAATCCTGGATTCCAGCGCGAACTGGGCAGTCCCAAGTTCCAGCCCAAACCGGGCTATCTCAGGTTCTGACCCAGGCGGTTTCGGGTTCTAGCCGTGACCAAGAAATCCCAGGTTCTGGCTTGACCCGGGTGGTCCCAGGTTTCGGCTCCGACCGGGCAGTCTCGGGTTCCAGCCCCAACCGAAAGGTCCAGGGTTCTAGCCTTGACCTGGCAATCCTAGCTTATGGCTCAACCCGAGCAGTTTAAGATTATGGGTCCGACCGGGCAGTCTCGGGTTCCAGCTCGAATGGGCAGTTCTAGGTTCCGACCCAACCAGAGGGTCCCAGATTCTGGCCCTAACAGGGCAATCTCTAGTTTCGACACGGGCGGTCCCAGGTTCTAGCCCTGACCAGGAAATCCTGAGTTCTGGCTCAACCCGGGCGATCCCAGGTTTCGGTTTTGACCTGGCAATCTCGAGTTCCGGCCCCAACCGGAAGGTCCCTGGTTCTAGCCTTGACTTGGCAATCCTAGGTTATGGCTCAACCCCGGCGGTCTAGGGTTCTAGGTCTGACCGGGCAGTCCTGGGTTCCAGCCCGAATGGGCAATTCTTGGTTCCGGCCCAACCAAAAGGTCCAAGGTTCTGGCCCGAAATGGGCAGTCCCAAGTTTCGGCCATAATCAGGCAATCCCTAGTTCTGACCCGGGCGGTCCCATGTTCTAGCCCTGACCAGGAAATCCCAAGTTCTGGCTCGACCCGGGCGGTCCCAGGTTTCGGCTCCGACTGGACAGTCTTGGGTTCCGACTTAACCAAGGGGTCTTGGGTTCCGACCAAAACCAAGCGGTCTCGGGTTTTGACCTGACCCGGGCGCTCCTAAGTCTCAGTCCGACCAGGCGCTCCCGGGTTTTAGCCTTGACCAGGCAATCCCGGGTTCTGGCTCGACCCGGGCAGTACCAGGTTCCAACTCCGACCGGGCAGTCCCGGATTCTGGCCCGAACCAGGCAGTCATGGGTTCCAGCCTGACCAGGGGGTCTTGGATTCCAGCCAGAACCGGGCTGTCCTGGGTTCCAGCCTGACTAGGCGCTCCCGGGTTTTTGGTTTCGGGTTTTGGCCCCGACCGTGCTGTCCGGAGTTCTGGCCCAACTCGGGCCCTCCAGGGTTCTGGCACGACCATGGCGGTCCCAGTTTCCGAAGGTCCTAGTTTCTGGCGGTCCTAGGTTCTGAGCCAATCGGGCTGTCATGGATTCCAGCCCGATCGGGCAGTCCTAGTTTCCAGCCTTATTCAAGTTGTTTTGTATCATGGCATTATCAAAGACCAAAAAATAAAAATAAAAATAAAAACTGAAAATGAAAATGAAAATGACTTTTTAACTTGTTTTGTTTCTTTTTAAGAAATGTGAAAAATAGTTTTTGTTTTAAAAAAATGAAAACTGATTATCAAATGCATTTTTATTTTTAACTTTTTGAAAAAATAAATAAAAATTATTATCAAACGCATTTTTCATTTTTAGTTTTCAAAAAATTAAAAAACAAAAACTAAAAATAAAAAATAAATAGATTATCAAATGATACTTTAGTTATAGACTAATATTATTCGTCTATGAACTAATATTGAAAAGCTTCGCTACTAAAACCTTAAAAAATAAAGTCTCAGTGAATAATTTACTTGGCTACCGATAGCCAAAAGGGTAAAAGATCTCAAGTTTACCCATTATTTGGCTGATGTTATTGATTATTCTTCTAGGTTTTTGGTGGGGATATAAGCTCGCTCTCTCTTTAGAATAGGAATATAAGCTCTTAGAATGGCTCATTATTCTTCAGGGTCTAGGTAAAGGCTCTCTCTTTAGATAATGCTAAATTTGCTTATAATAGTGTGTGTTTATAAACATTAAATACTTTCAATAAAATTTAAATAGAAAAATGTAATATATCTAGTAGAAAATTCAGTTTGTCTACAACTCAAATCTAAACTAGAAGTTGGAGTCCTGACTATTAAAAGTCGGGTTATATGTTATATATGATATTTAAGGAATATATTTTGACTTGTAAAGAGAGAAATGTTTGGACATTTTGAAAGGAAAAAATAAACTATACAAAACATAAAGACCCAAGTTTTTTTTCAAAAATATCATGATTATACAAGTAGGGTGCTTACTCTGAGTCGACATATTTTGAAAAAAAACTTGATTACTAAAACGCTTCAATTGTTCATGCTGGTCAAAATCATTTATTATCCTCATTAATAATATATTTACCTTCCAACATAAACTGTCCAATGAATATAAATTCTCCAATTTAATTTTCATTAATATTTCCTCTGCCAAAGAATAATATATTTATTGTATTTGACATATTTCCATTATCTCTTATAAAGCCATATCCATCTTCATTTTGCTATCCCTTTACAAAAAATCTCAAGGACAATCTCAAATTCTATAAACAAACCTCAACCATATGAAGATGATGCAAGGGAGTATTTCGAAGCATCGTGAGACTCGTCATTGTTGTGACGAGGAAAGAAAAAAAGAAAGAGAAAAAAAACTTAAAACTGTAAGCTTCTGTTATATAAATGAATTCTACACCTCAGCTGTCCAAGCATATGCTTATTTATTAAGTTCCAACATTATCTAACTATGTATTTTTTTCTTTTTATTTTATGAAAAATTATAATGTAGTTTGTATTACAAATTTTGAATTTAATGTAATGAGATTAAAGTTAAGGCATGTATATAATTTTGTTTATTGCTTGATTTTAATGAAAGACTTGAATCAAAAGTAATTGCATAATTATATTATTGCAAACTATTTAAAAAATATATCTATATTAAAAACCAATACAATATAACAAAAATATCTCGACTTATAGTTGGGGCCTATTTAAAAAAAAAAAAAATAGTTGAGGCCCCAATTCAACATAGTCTAGAAATATTTCAAAGCTTCCACTATGCCAAAAACTCTAATAGGCGACGGAAAAATAGCATCGTAAATTGTAAACAGCGTCGTAATATCTTGTGTCGTGGAAAAATGTGTCGCTAAAAGTGAAAAATATTTGTAACGGATAATGTGCGTCGCAAATATGAAACAATTAGCGATGCATATGTCGCCAATATAGAAACAATTGGCGGTAATTATCTTCACAATTGGCGTTGCAAGCATCGCCATTTCTTTTACCAATTGGCGACACTAGCATTGCCAATTCTCCCCACAATTGGAGACGCTAACGTCTCCAATTATCAGTTTTTGTGACGAAATTTTGTCACGAAATTTATTTAAATTGGCGACGCATGCGTCTTAAATTATCCATTTATAGCAAAAATTAGTCGTTGCTGATACCATTATTTGGCGACGACATTCGTCACTAATTATTTAGGCAATTTTTTAAAAACTATAGCAAATCCCTATACAAGACGTTGCTAGATAATTCAAATTAAACAATTTTTTAAATCTCATTTGAATATTTTATAAATTTAATTTAAATGTATAAATATTATTAATTAAAAGTAAACAAATTTAAATTTCATTATCTTTTATAAAATAATGAATGATTTATTGCAAATGATTAATTTAGTAATAATGAGAATTAATTACTAATAAAAAATACAAATGAGAAAAAAATGCAAATATATAAAAATAATGCGAACAACAAAATTACAAACAACTATATATTTCCATAAATACAATAATTAAATGCGACATAGTTTTTGTCACCTAAAAGTATATATATAAACTGAAATACCATATCTTACATTGATGTTATAAATGGGAGCAAATCAGCTATTCATTTTGCTCGAAAACTATCTATGTACTGCTGGGTCCAAACAACATCCTGAAATTACACATATAGACTAAACAAATAGTTCAATAAGTATCAACTAATAATTATCTATTCTTATTTTGTGTATACAAAAGTGATAAAAAAATGTTAATCATTATATTAAATAGCTAAGTAGTTTTTTTCACCATATACATTTAAAGTGCATTTAGATATATGAATAAATATTTATGTATAACAATATGAACTATATGTACCTTTGTTATAGGCGTATAAGAAGAAATACACTCGGGTCTCGGTGGCGGGGTGTACGGAGAAATACCCGAGGTCCAACGATAGAATGTAGGAAAAAATACTTGAGGGGCTTGGCAGCGACGCCAAGAAAGTGAAATCACTATGGGTCTTTTAGCTTGTTGGAAGAAGATATATATGAGTGAAAAATTTTAGTTGCCTTTGTCGTTGATGAGATTGAGAGGAAGACAAATGGAAAATACCCGATTGCCAGCGTTGATGAGTTGAAAGGATGAAAAATGAAAAAAATTTGAAAATACTAGGTATTTTCAGGTTTGAGGGGGGTGTGTAGGGTAGTGGAGGGAAGAGTGGAAAAATAAATTTAGATTGGTGAAAATTAATCCTGTCATTAATTTTGGGATACGGCGAAGCATAGTATCGTTAAAGGCCTTTTAGCGACGTAGTGCGTCGCCAATTAAAGAATATTTTGGCAAGACCCAATAATGATTATTTTTTTATGTATATATTTTTTTTTATTTCTATAATTTATATTCTAAATTATAAAATTATATTATATATAATAAATGAAAATTATATATATTAAACAGAAAATATTTAAATAGATATTAAATTTCACACACATTATATAAATTTATATATAAAACATAAATAGATATTAAATATAATTTATACATTTTAATTGCAAAATTTATATATTTTATTATTATAAATATATAATTATATATTTCTATATATAATATATAGTAAATGAAAATTATATATACAAAACATATTAAATATTTAAATAGATAAATATTATATATAGAAATATATAAATAGC
>QANX01004982.1:157116-168226 GCA_003254975.1 Ochetophila trinervis
TTTTGGTTAATAAATTTTATATAATTTTAATATTTAAATTATATATATATCACATAAATTATAAGTATTAGTCTATATTTAAATATATACTAAATATGTAAATTATATTAAATATATAAGTTATATGTAAAAAATTTAAATTATATACATATCATATATATTGTAACTCTATATCTATATATATACTTCATTTACTTTATATATATTTAGATATATACTTATATCATTTAGTATATATATTCGACATTTAATTTATATATATGAAGATATATACTTATAATTAATTGATATATATATATATAATTTAAATATTTAGTATATATAAATCAAATAAATTAACCCAAAAAAAAGGGTATTGGCGACGCATAGAAGCGTCACTAAATGTCTTTGGTGACGTATAGCGTCGCCAATACTCTATATATATATTTTAGTTAATCAATTTTATATAATTTTAATATTTAAATTATATATATATCACATAAATTATAAGTATTAGTCTATATTTAAATATATACTAAATATGCAAATTATATTAAATATATAAGTTATATGTAAAAAATTTAAATTATATATATATCATATATATTTAAAATGAAAAATAAATTTTAAGATTGACAGCATTAAACTGAAAAATTAAGTTGTTCCATTAATTAAGTTTTGCGCCTGATTAATTTGCAACATGTTAAAATTTTTGTGTCGCAAATAGTTTTAGCGTACAATTTTTTCGCGATATATGTAGAATTCGCGAAATAGATTAGGCGAGTAGATATTTGGCGAAATAGAATGCGTGTCACGAAATGTATTTGCAGCGTAAATTTCGGCGACACTCTTTGAATGAGTGTCGCAAAATAGATTTGGAGCATAGATTTTTGGCTACACTTGTCGAATGCGTGTCGCTGATTCTTTTTCACGCCACTCACAAAATATTTTGGCGACGTTATTGTGTCGCTGTTTTGTTAAAATAAAGACGACAAAGTAGTTTTGTGTCGCAAATTAATTATTGGCGATGAAATTTTTAGTTTGCGTTGCACATTTAATGTCACCGATCCACAATTTTGGCGTAGTGTTCATTGAGTCTTATTGAAGACAGAATCATTTACTTGGAAAATTTCTTAATCCCCAACTCAATGTTGGGAAGAAAATTTAAAATTTCAAAGGTCAAATTTTGTTTACAGATAATACATACAGGTCGTCTTCAACATTCAGACCTCCAAACTTATTGAGCTTCATGATTTTTTATTTTAAACTATATAAACTTGTGTAGTATGCAAAATAGTACGAAGATAGAAAGAGATGGGGAAGATGAACTCTTTAAAAAAAAAATTAGTTTATTAATTTAAGGGTAAAGGAAAATGAACAGTTATGGAGTGTGAGGATATCATGCTAAAGAGAAGATAAACGTTTTACAAAATAAAAGTAAATACAAAATTAATTTATTAATTAATAGATAAGGGAGAATAAACAATATGGTGGTATGAGGTGAATATGGCGTGGACAAAATTTTAATTTTTAGGGAGAGGTGAATTTTTTTCTTCAGTCAGATCCAGCAGAGGGAACTTCCCAAAAAATCCAAAAAATAATAAAAAATAAAAATTAGAGAACGTAACAAACGGAACCTCCCTATTCATCAAAAAAAGAAGAAGTCCAGATCTGTGAGAAAGCCTAATGATAAAGTCATTTTCTTTAGGTAATGATCATCAATTTGAATACTTACATCATCAATATCAAAAAAATTAATAAATAGATAAATAAATAAAATGCAGACCTTGCTGTGACTAAAATTAGCGTGGCTCCGCAGCTGAAGGTGAATTTATGCCATAATTTTAATTATTTTGGCTTCTTATTTTGAGAAAAAAAAGTTGAACAATAAGGAATATTATCACTGAAGATTTTTAAATTATAGCGTATTTTATATTTTTGTTTTAAAATTTTTTTTGTCTTATTTTAATCATCAAACTTATATTTTCGTATCATCGTTAGTCTTTTTTGAAATTTTTGTCAATTGAACCTTTAAAAAGCATGTGAGTTGCACGATAAGTCCATTTTAAAGGTAAAATTGTAATTTTAAGAGTTTTTTTTATCACTATAGATCCATAAACTATATCTCGATTTACACTTTTATCCTAAAACTTTTTTTTTTCATACTTTAATTTTCAAACAAGTATTTCACTCAGATAAACTTACACATGAGCTCACGCTCACACCTATCTCAATCTCACTCACTCTTCTCCATGCAAGGTTATTTTTTTCCTTTCTTTCTTTATCTTCATTTGCAGATACAAGAAAAAAAAATTGATCAATAGTATTTTGATTTTGAAAAAAAAAATTTGTGAAATATTTAATGTGTTTGAAGTTAAGTTTGAATAACTAAATGATAGTAAATTTGGATTGTTGATTGTATAAAACAACATTGTTTTAGTTTCTGGCGTTTAGTTTTAAAAGTCATTAAAAAATAAAACGACATCGTTTCAGTAATCATCAAACTTGGAATAGGTTAATAGGTCGTTTTGTTTCAAAAGAAACGGGTCGTGCAACCCTTATCCATACTCGACCGGATCTTTCACCTTTAACCACAGTTTCTGGTGATTTGGTACTATTTGTTTCATCTTATTAACATTTATGACGCCACCCATGCATCGATTTGGCAATATGTCACCTGAAAATGAATATCCAAGCTTAATATGTAACCATCGATGGATTTTTACTTTTATTATATTTTTCATTCCTCATCATTTTCTCTATCATTTAGTTATTCAAGTTTAACTTCCAACAGATTAAATATTTCACAAATTTTTTTTTTCAAAATTAAAACACTTTTAATCAATTTTTTTTTTCTTGTATCTACAAATGAAGATAAAGAAAGAAAGGAAAAGAATCACCTTGCATGGAGCAGAGAGAGTAAGATTGAGAGATGTGTTAGCATGAGCTCATGTGTAAGCTTATCTAAGTGAAATATTTGTTTGAAAATCAAAGTGTGAAAAAAAAATTTTAGAATGAAAGTATAAATCGTGATAAAAACCTATAGTGATAAAAACTTTTACAATTACAATTTTACCCTTAAAATGGACATCATGTGCATTTCACATGCTTTTTAACGGTTTAAATGGACGGAAATTTCAAAAAAGATTTCCGGTGATACGAAAATATGAGTTTGAAGATCATAGTGAAACAAAAAAAAATTTTAGGACGAAAATATAAAACATGCTATAATTTAAAAACCTTAAGTAATAATATCCCTCTCCATAATAAACAAAAAAGGTTCATCTTTACATGCTAAACGGTTACTGGCTAAGGAAGGTTAATAAATTTATTTATTTTTGATCATCTCGCAACAGACATTAATTTTTAAATAATAGTTTTTTTTTTTTGGCAACATTTATATATTATTTTCAAGAGACTTCAAACTTACATAGTTTTGTATATAAATCAATGTCATTTTGTCAACTAAGAGACTGAATTTTATTAGAATTCATATTGTTTGACGGTGTCATGGAAAATATGGCAAATTTATTAATTAGTAGATTCCTCAAGAAGTTTTCTTTATTTATTTAATGAAACATATCCTCAAGAAGTTGTTATAATTCAATCATAGATGTGTTTTATATTATACAATATCTACTCCATTGATGAGCAAATTTATAGTTGTTAAGATTTTCATTTAATTATAATGATAGTATTTTTTGAATAAGAAAATGCTGCGAAATTTTTTTATATGCTTTTTTAACTAAATCTTTTTATAGGCTTTTTTAACTAAATTTTTTTATTAGTCTCTTGCAGCTCTATCCAATTCATCTAAAAAACTAATTTAGACTAAAAAAAAGTAAACCATTAAGTTCAATCATAGTTTTTATTTTCGCTTATGCTTTTTCTTCTGTATATTTAAAAGAGCTTTAAGAGAAAACCACATTTTATTGGTTTTAGTTAAAAGCTATTCTGGAGGTCTTAATTACTTACAGAAAATTATTCGAACCAAACCTAAGTCTTTACTCTATAAGATTTAAGATAATTAATATTTAATAGGTTGTGGAAATGCAGTTAAGAAATTGTATTTTATTTCAGAAAATTGTATTTAATAGATGGATAATAAAATAGATATGAACCAGCTGTTAAACTCTCTCAACTTTTTTTTTCCCCCTCTTATTCCAGTATAACAAACTAAATATATATTGTAGAGAAGATTATAGGGATGATATGAATTAAAAAGCTTGTTTTCTTTATTGTTTCACACTATAACATGCTTGCATAAAGCTGTTTCTACATATAAAAGTATTTGTTTCTGCTTCCTTTTTGTGTCTGACATGAAAACATCCAAAGTTTTTCATCTCTTTCACATCCTGTTATGTTTGCTTTGCTCATCTCATGCCTTAGACACCCTTATACGTGGAAAGACATTACATAGCAATGAAACATTGGTATCTGCAGGCGGGGTGTTTGAGCTCGGATTCTTTACTCCAAATAAATCAAAGTATGAGTACCTGGGAATCTGGTTCAAGAATGACAGAAACAGAAAACCAGTTTGGGTTTCGAACCGAGAAATTCGCCTTGTGGTTTCCACTGGAGTTCTCAGCATAAGGTATGATGGAAACTTGGTCATGAGTGATATAATGGGAAGTCCAAATATTGTCAACAATGGAGCAGGACCAACAAGTAATGAAACAAGTGCTAAAATTCTTGATTCGGGAAATCTAGTTCTAACAGAAGCAGGGAAGACCATATGGCAGAGTTTTGATTATCCAACTGATACACTTCTCACTGGAATGAGCTTGGGATGGTTTAACAGAGACATTGCAGATCGAGAAAGAAAGCAGTATCTTGCATCGTGGTTAAGCCTTTCTGATCCAAACAAAGGATTTTATATTCTAGGCCTTGATAGAATAGAATTAACAAAATCCAATGTCTGGCGCCAAGATCAAGCTTACCAGCAGATTGGATTTTGGGATGGACATGATTTCAGATTCTTTTTCCAAAGCTCATTAGATGACAGTCATTACAGTTTTAGCTATATATCAAACAGCAGCCAGAATTCTATTACTTTCCACAGCAAAGAAAGTGACATACTCAGATGGTTTGTTTTAGCTTCAGATGGGACAATTATGGAGTTCATGATGGAGGGTCAAAAGATTTCTAGTGTGAATTATTCTCTGTGTGACTCTCCGTTGCCACACAATTCTACAGGATGCTTGTCATCGGCGCCAATGATGTGCAAAGATGGAAATAATTTCTCAGACACCAAAGGATCAATCCCGAGTTCATTGCTTGTTAGTTGGCCAGCCAGTACAAGTACCAGCGACTGCGAGCAGACGTGCAGGAGCAACTGTTCATGTGTCGCATATATTTCTTCGATGGATGATGAGACTCGGTGTGAACTTTTCTATGGAAATAAATATGATCTTTTGAACAACATAGGAAGAGGAAACAAGACTATCTATGTGCGAGAAAATGTTTCTAATTCTGGTAAGCTTTTCGATATATAGTTGTGAAATATTGAGGGAAACACATCTAATTATGATTGGATAAAAACTGTAACAACCTACATAGTTATGTAATGATGAGATGTGAATAGCTAGCTTAATTTCCTTTGTCTGTGTAAAATATGACAGTGTTCATTCATTTCATTCTTCAGATCATGAGAAAAAGAGGAAGATACTAATAATTGTCATAGCTCTACTGATTCCCTTCATATTGATGATCTGTATCAAGTTTTTGTTTTACTTGTGGAGAAAGTTCAACTGTTCAGGTACCGAAATATCCAACTTCTATATTGGTCTACAATTTAAAAAAATTCCTTGTGATGAAAATTTTCTGCATACTGACAGAAATAAACGGGAGCCAAGTAGGAACCGAAGAAGTTCACACATCATTAACATCCCAGTTAAGTGCAAACAATGCTGATACTAGTGCAGCAAACCTTCTTGAACTCAGCATGAAGAAAGAGCATGAGCTTCCCCTGCTTAGCTTTTCTAGTGTAGTAGCAGCAACTGATAACTTCTCTTTTCTGAATAAGCTCGGAGAGGGTGGGTTTGGACCTGTTTATAAGGTATGTTAGTGAGGAAATACAATGTTTTCATTTTCCATTTTCTGTCAATCTTCCAAATTTGGCAAAAAATTGGATGCCAGAAACTGCAGGATAATAGTGATCTGGATTTTGTTGCAGGGAAAGCTACAAGGGTATGAAATTGCAGTCAAAAGGCTTTCAAAAAATTCTGGACAAGGAATAGCAGAATTCAAGAGTGAGGTAGAGTTAATTTCTAAGCTGCAGCACAGAAATCTTGTCAAACTCTTGGGTTGTTGCATTGAGCAACAAGAAAAGATATTAATCTATGAGTACATGTCTAACAGAAGCTTGGATTCTTTCATATTTGGTATGTGTATATTCATGGACAAACATTTCCTTTTTCGTCCTTTTTCGTTCGGTTTATGGATTTATCTCTTGTGGTTGAATCTGCAGATCCTGTGAAGCGACAGCTACTCAATTGGAGAAAACGCAAACACATCATTAAAGGGATTGCTCAAGGTCTTCTTTATCTTCACAAATACTCAAGATTAAGAATTATTCACCGTGATATGAAAACCAGCAACATCTTGCTGGATGACTACATGAACCCCAAAATATCAGATTTTGGAATGGCAAGAATTATTTTTGACAACGAAAGTAGAAACGAAACAAAGAGGGTCGCTGGAACATAGTGAGTAACTCATGTATCTTTGACATTGATATTGAAAATGACAAATTGGAGGATACCATGCCTCCATATGCATGGTGACTTTAATTTAAAAACAAAGCAGAACGATATTTTTATTTTCTTCTTCTTTTTGGCATTGAGATCAGTGGTTACATGTCACCGGAGTATGCAGTGCATGGACATTACTCAACAAAATCCGATGTATTTAGCTTTGGAGTGATTTTGTTGGAGATTTTGAGTGGCCGGAAGAATACAACCTTCTATGAGCCAACCTGCTCATTGGACTTGCTTGGATATGTAAGTGACAAAACAGGGGAATTGGCTTTAGTATCTCTTTTATTCTTATGCAGCTATTGTATGTGTTTGATTTGTTTAACTTACAAAGCCAAAACTGTGAAGGCTTGGGAGTTATGGAATGGTGGGAGAGGCATGGAGTTAGTGGATTCCACACTGGATGGTTCATGTCCAGAGAATGATATGATGGTGTGCATTCAGTTGGGTCTGCTGTGTGTTCAAGAAAGTGCAGGGAACAGGCCAAGTATGTCAGATGTTGTTTCGATCTTCAGCAACGAAAGGGCGACTTTGGCTATGCCTAAACAGCCTGCATATTCTACTCTTTTAAATGCAGCAAATGGTTCAATTTCAACAAGGAAAACTCCTCAAAATCTGAGTTATTTTGATACAGTTTCAGTTGTGGAAGAGCGATGACAGCTCTGAAATTGTATATAACCAGTCTGGTACTGCTTGAATAGGAAAAATCCTTAACTATAACCATCATAGTTTCTATAGCACAAATCTTGGACTTGTATAAGATAAATTTTGTAGTGCTCACATGCACCTTAAATCTGATGACGACATTAAATGTTTTGGTTTTTAGTGATTATTGACTTGTTGTAGCTGTTGTACTCTAAATTTTTTCCCTATTATAATGGTTGAGAGCTTTTAACTTGTCAACATTGGCCTAGCTCCCTTCACTAGTTTTTCATGCGTTATTACTCTGTGTGTATGTGTGTGTATATACAGACCTGCTAAGGCACCCGAATTCAGGTGCCTTAAAGAGCCCGAAAACATAGAGCCGTGAAATCTTGCCTTAGTCAAAATTTCAAAATTGGGACAAATCCTTGGTCAAAATTGCACCTTGGTCAAAACGCACCGTTCCACTTTATTTTCAAAAAATTTTAGGCTCTTCATTTTCGCATGCCAACCGAAGCTTTGTGGGAGAACATCAAACCAAGAGCCATCGACAGTGGGAGATCATCAAACGCAGCCACCAGTCTGCCTTATTCTGAGCACCTCCGGCCACTAGTCATCTTTCCCATTCCTCTGCACTAGTCGGTGGTGAAGCCAGGGGCCATCGGTAGCAAAGGCTCCACCATGGGCTTCCTCTGCCCTAGTTGGCAGCGATACTCCTTTGCATCTCTGCACCAATCGGCAATGATACTCCTCGGTTTGCCAGAGGTATTTTTAATATTTTGAAATCCAATATTTAGGATTTTTTCCAATTTTTAATGAAATCTCATTTTAAATGCTGGTTTACGACCTTGAATGGAAAATTATAGTAATTTTGTTGCTGGAGAATAAGTAATGAATAGATCTTTGGCTTGAGTTTTTTTTCCCAATTTACCCTTTTAATCCGAAAAATTTGATTTCAAAATTTTGAGCTGGTGCTTTGATTGAAATTTAATTGCAAAATTTAATTGTATATCTACACTGCTCATGGTAATATTGTCCACTTGGGATACCATGCAATGTGTCATAGGGGCCCAAGACAACGCCTTTTAATGTTGGTTCTTGGATGGGGAAAAAGGGTATAGTTATGTAAGAAAAAGGGTTTTTCTGTAGCACTATTGTATTGTTTTGCTTTGTTTGGAGCTGGTATATGAGCTTTACCTTCTAAGTTTCTTATTTATGTTGCTAGGATCATAGTAATCCAAGTGGTAATCACTTTTACTGATTACACATGAAGAGTAGAGTTGGTTTTGCAGTTTTCTATTTGGTGTAATAAAGTGAGCTTCTTTCATGGAAGCTTCCCTGTGGTACAAATTGCATTGCCAGTGTCAAACTTTTGTATTTTCCTCTGCCTAGTGCATGTGGAAGAAGCATCTTTATGCATTGAATTCCTTTCATACGACAATGAAATAACTTGCTTATCGATCTTCCAGAGCTTTGCTTACTTTTGGATTATTTTGTTGCTCATGAAGAACATCTCTATGTTTTGTTTATGAAACTTCATGTTTTTTCACGTTTGTGGGACTCCATATGTGTTGAACATTTATGATAAGTAGCTATTTAATGTAGCTTCTAGTGGTTGCACTATTTTAACTCTGTAGGGGAGAAAAAGAAAAAGAAAAAAAGTTCATAAAAAAAACTCCAAATTTGTAATGGATTTTTTGGTCATGTGGTAAATAACTAACTGCATTGTAATGAATTTAGTTTTGATATTCAATTTGTGGCTCTAAATGATATAAATGAAATGTTTTGTTTTTAGGTTCAATGTCGTCATCAAGTACAAATGAAATTTATGTCCAGCATAAATGTGTATTTGGTGGTTATATGAAACCAAAGATATCTCCTTCAGAAAAAATCCAAACAAAAAATATTGGAAATGTTATAATATCAAAGTTTGTTTGCAAGAAGCTCAATTGTATTACTAATTGATTTTATTTTGAATGACTTATTCTTTATGTTTTATCTTTACAGGATGATGAGTATTGTGGAAACTTTGTTTAGGATGACGATATACAATCTATAAGTTCAAACTGGAAACTAAACTGCAATGTTCAAGAGTTGAAGACCGATGTGAATGCTATTCTCAAAATTTTAATTGAAAAGCAACATGAAGATAAGCAAAGATCTATCATAAGAGAAAACATAGTTTATTACATATGTTTGCTTGTGATAGCTTTAAGAGTTATTTTATATTTTAGCAAAATAATCTAGTTTCTATGATCTGTCTTTTAAGAATTTGTAGAGCCTATAGTTGAAATGTAATATTTATATTGTTTTTTTATGAACTTTTACCAAATATGAATTCATTGAACCATAATTTACCATATACTACACTTACACATTGCACTACCAGCTTGAGATGCCATTTCATCTTCAGTTGATGATTTTGAATTGATATTGTTGTCATCTATTGTAGATCTACAACAAAATGACCAAAGGCTCAGTTATTTACATTCATGAAAAAAGATCACTTGCACATATTTATAACAATAAAATATATGAATTTACCTTTTCACTCAATTTAGGACAATATATTTTATCATGTGCTTGCCCCTGAAAGTCCTCATCCTCGACAAAATCTATTTTTTGAAATTGCAATCTCTTTTTCATATTTAATCATTCTTCCACATCCTTTTGATCTAACATGTAAATGATTGCTAATACTCGTGGGTTGTTTCAAAATTTTACTAATTGATTGTGACATGGAATTCTTGCTTCCATTAATCTCCTTAATTTTTCTATGTAACACTTTCAACTCATTAATAAAGAAATAAGAACCTTCACCAGTGAGAGATACATCATCAATTACAATAAAAGAAAAATGGGATAGGTTTGTATGACGTGTCATCAATCGCATTTCATGTGAATCATCCATTTCTTGACCATAGTTATTTTGTAGTAAACTTTTTGCATCTCTTGTCCATCTCATCAAGATGTACTGGCTAGGTAGATGTATGATTTGTCTCAGATGGAAAAAATATCAACATATGCCTTCATGGGATTCCTTTAAACTCAAAATGTCTACATGTACAAGAAATAACATTTGGTTGCTTATTAAAACAAACTTGTCTGCATCTTGTTTAAGAGTTTTCATCAGACCTCTGTACACTATAAAGAATAATGTCATCATCATCAAATGTGTCATTTATAGTGTAAGCAGTACTTTCAAACATCTCATTTTGGAAGATATTAAAATTTCTCTTAATGTATACTTCCACCATTTGTTTCTTCATAACCCATAAAGATTTCAGTTTTGGTTTCTCATTCACATCGACATGATCTGTAACTGACTCTTTATGTCACTGATGTCTAAGAGCTCTATTAAAACGATTGATGAAACCTATCAAAGAATTTCCTTTTAAAATGTATTTTTTGAAAAAAGAAGGGTATTTTACATCCACTTCCTTTTAGGTTTGCCTAAATTACAATTAAATTCCTGAGATTTGCCTTAATGACATTCTCCTCCCTTCTGTTAGACTTTCATTTGTTAAATTTATTCTCTCTCCTACCTGGCGAAGTAAAGTACGAATATAACCATTCTTTGACGTATTGACGTTGACGCACTGACACTGACATCTAAATTACACCCTCTCTCTTCTGTTTGTTTTGCAATCACACCCCCTACTAACTGATTTTTTCAATTAATACAAAATTTTTTTTTTACCAAATTTAATTAAAAACATGGAAATATATATATA
>QANX01004982.1:168609-187385 GCA_003254975.1 Ochetophila trinervis
TATATATAGAACTAAAAAAAACTTTGGCTTTAGATTTTAAAAATAGAACTAAAACACGAAATTCTAGAATAAGGATATCTTTTTTTTAACTACAAAAAAAACAAAAAGATATGACTAAAACACTAAAACATATCCTATTGTTGTGTTTTATATAACAATTTTTTTTTTTGTTTTTTTTTTAACCCAATAGTCTAAATGCTATAAAATCCAAAGCAAATTTTTTTTAAAAAAAAATAAATAAAAATATATTTGTTGGGGAGCTTATGGAGCCCAACAAGTATGTTTTATAGCAAATTTCTATATATATATGTATAATATTTTTAGATATAAATTTTTTATTTTTTAATTTGTAATTAAAAAGAAAATATGTATATATATATATATATATATTTCTATGTCTTTAATTAAGTTTGGTAAAAAAAATGCATTTTTGTATTAATTGAAATAATCAGTTAGTAAGGGGTGTAATTGCAAAACAAATAGAAGGGATGAGGATGTAATTTAGATGTCAGTGTCAGTGTCAGTGCGTCAGATGTGCAAAAATACTATAATACCCTTGTCTAGTTAATTTTAACGGAAAAAAAACAAATGGAAGGAATGGGGATGTAATTTAGACAAACCTCAGGAATTTAATTATCATTTAAGAAAATTTCAGGGGAGGGAAGATGTAATATACCCAAAAAAGAATGTGAACTTTCAGCTCTCTGACTACTGCTCATTCCAACACTAAAATATTTATTCACATATGTCGGAATCCATTTTTCACGAATCTCAAATATTTCACCTAATCAGGCATTGTCTTTCAATTTAAGTTCATGTATAAACTTCATCCAACATGCTTCAAATTCTTCAAAAGTCTCAAATTTAAATATAATTCTTTTGAATTGTTGGTAATCATCTCGATACACAATCGCATCAATTTTTATCGAAAATTTGTTCAAAATGTGCCATATACAATACCGATGAACATTTGATGGGAAAACTTGAGATATCGCCTTCGTCATTGCAGGATCTTGATTAGTGATAATAACTTGAGGAGCAACTTTTGACGTAGCATCTAACAACTTACTGAACAACCAAATAAAGGATTCTATTTTTTCATCACTTAAAAAGGCACATCCAAAAATAATTGTTTGACCGTGATAATTTACTCCTGTAAGCAGAGCAAAAACCATACCATACTTGTTGGTATTGTAAGTTGTATCAAATACTATAACATCACCAAAGTAGTATCGTATGTGTTGTGTCGATTTTTCAGAAACTCGTCCTCGTGTGCTTCCAACCTGCAAATGGAGAAGAAAATCGGTCAGAAGGGCATCGACGTGGTGGCCGGCATTCCCCCTCCAATGCCAAAGTTAGAAATGATTTTCATATTTGACTAAAAATGATTAAGAATGAAAATGGGAGAGGAAAATGAGGTTTTTGGGTTTTCTCAATCTTCCTCAAGGAAGAAGAAGGTCAATAGTGAAGTTTGCTTTAATGGTTTGGTCAAAATCAAGTCAAAATGATCTCAAAACCCCAAAAAATGGGGGCTACCGAATTTGGGAAAGAGAGAAAGGAAAGGTTGATAGGGGTAGATATGATTTCTTAGGTTGCGTGCAGCTGCCTAGGGCTCCGTGTCTCCAAAATCTGATCCCTTTCTTTTTTTCCCCTCCTTTTCTATTTATCCCCCTATTGATGGCTAGGATTTAGTGTAGAAAAACATCTTTGATGGATGAATGACACATGACTCTACTTACATTTGTTCTTGGGCTTTAAATGTTATGATTGCCTGGCCCACCACTGAATTTGGGTATTTATTATACTACCTCAACAACAAAATATTAGGCCCATACTTTGATAAAAATACCCATAACAATAGCCCGCAAATTGATATAATCCTTGGATTAAATCAATTTTCGAGGATTATAATATACCAGATGAAAGTGAGTGTTCAGCTTAGGGAGTGTTCAGCTCCTGAGGCGCTCAACCCCCATTTGAATATGAACCGGGCTCAGGGAGCGCTCAGCTACTGGTCAAACCTGAGCCTAGCTCAGGAGTGTTCAGGCCCAGCTCGAATCTGAGTCCAGCTCCTGGGGCGCTCAGCCCTTGGTCGAGTTTGATCTGCCTAGCTCCTAGTTGAATCCGAGTCTAGCTGCGAGGGTGCTCAGCCCCCTGATCGTGTTTGAGCTGCCCAGCTGCTGGTCGAATCCGAGCCCAGCTCAGGGAGCGTGGGCGCTTGGCCCCTGGTCGTGTTTGAGCTCCAAAGGTCAAGTTGTCAGTAGATGACAGTTTACTTCATCTCGTGGACCGAGGTGAACCCCAAAAGTTGAATCTGAGCCCAGTTCAGGGAGCGTCCAGCTACTGGGGTGCTCAGTCCCCTGGTCAAATTTGAGCTGCCCAGCTCGGGGAGCATTCAGTTCCTGGTCGAATCCAAGCCTAACTCGGATAGCATTCAGCTTCTGGGGTGCTCAGCCCTTGGTCAAATTTGAGCTACCCAACTCCTGGTCAAATCTGAGCCCAGCTCGGGGAGCATTCAACTATTATGGTGCTCAGTTCCCTGGTCGATCTTGAGCCCAGCTCAGAGAGCGCTCAGCTTCTGGGGCACTCAGCTCCTAGGGCACTCAGCTCTAGGTCGAATATAAGCCCAGCTCATGGAGCATTTCGCTCCTGGTCAAAATTTGAGCCCAGGTCACAGAGCGTATAGCTCTTGATCAAATTTTGAGCCCAGCTCAGGTAGCATTTCGTGCCTGGGGTGCTCAGCCCCTTGATTGAATTTGAGCTTCCCAGCTCCTGGTCAAATCCAAGCCTAGCTCAGGGAGCGTCCAGCTACTGGGTGCTCAGTCCCCTGGTCGATTTTGAGTCCCACTCAAGGAGCGCTCAGCTCTTGGGACGCTCAACCCCCAATCAGATCTGAGCCCCAAAGGTCACAACGTCAGTGAATGGCAGTTTACCTCATCCTGTGGACCAAGGTGAACCCTAAAGGTCGAGGTGTTAGTAAATAGCAGCTCATCTCATCCTATGGACTGAGATGAACCCCAAAGGTCGAGACATCGGTAAATAGCAGTTATCCTCATCCCGTGGACCAAGGTGAACCCCAAAGGCTGAGACAACAGTAGATGGAAGTTCACCTCATCCTTTGGACTAAGGTGAACCCCAATGGTCAAGACATCGGTAGATGGCAGTTGTCCTTATCCCGTGGACCGAGGTGAACCCCAAAGGTCAAGACTACAGTAGATGGCGGTTCACCTCATCCCTTAAACCGAGGTGAACCCCAAAGGTCAAGACTGCAGTAGATGGCATCCTCTGCTGCTTCAAACTCTGTCCATACTTTGTAAGCCCCAAGTGTTCTGCTGGATCAGTTCTACCTTCGTAAGGATCTAGGTTTGTGATCCTGAAATTCTACGGAGGAATAGCCTGACAAATCTCCTCTACAAAAGGTGATGTTGTCTGTTTTATCCTTGGGCCGTAGGTATAAGGGATGGGCTAGGAGCTTGGTCACCTTCAAGCGTCTGATGTCTTTGTTGGTTGTAAAGCCTCACGTTCTTCTTATCCTTTAGTGTTATGTTTTTCTTAACTTCAATCTGCGTGTTCTCTTTTTTCATTCTCAACTCTCTTTTGTCTTGTTGGAGCTGGGATTGCATCCTCTCATTCTCTTGTTGAGCTTGCTTTACATGTTCATTTCGTACTTGTGCTCGATTATTTTCTTCGTGTGATCGCTTTCTTGCATTGAAGGATAGGTTGAGTGGCTCTTTGTCCAACTTGTCATTTGAATAGGAAAAAGTATCGCTCACCGTTATCATCCGGGAGCTGCCTCGCTCATCTCCCATTCGCCAATTCGCCAGGAAAATGTAGTTTCTATTTTTCTTGGTCTAGCTTAGGGTGGCCTTGGGCACGCCCTTGACGGCCTGGGCTTACCATTGTTGAGTTGGTATAGGATCCTAATTTGAGTCCCCAGCTCCTCATCCGGTAAATTCCATCCAAACTTTATAAGCTCATAGGTGCTCTGCTGGATCAGTCCTGCCTTCATATATTCCCACATTTGGTATTTTAAAGTCCTTTAAGAGTTCAGCCCGACGTATTTCCACCCCAAAGGGCAAGGTAGCATGTCCTGGCCCCGGAGCGTATGCATAGAGTTCCAGGTGCGGGACCTGACATCCTCCGGGCCCTTTGGATCCTCATATCAGCCTCATCTTCCAACCTCATTTTCTCTGCTTCAGCTCTCTGTCTCTCATCAGCTTCTGACCTCCTTCTCTCAGCTTCCAATTTTTGCCTCTTTTCTGCCTCAATTCTCTGTTACTCTTAAGCTCGGATCCTCTGCCTCTCCTTTGCTTGGATCATCTGCCTCTCCTCAGCTCGGACGACCATTCTAATTTCCTCAAGCTTGGATCGCTTCCTACGCTCACCTCTAGACTCCGTGTGCTCATGTTCCTTTCATGCTCGCCTCTTAGCATTGATACTGGCTGCAAAGCCTTAGGTCCACCACATCTCCCTGTCTTCATTTGTTAGCTTTACACTTCTGCCTCTCCTCAGCTTCCAACTTTCTCTTCTCAATTTTGAATTTCTGCCTCTACTCGGCTTTGATCCTCTATCTCTCCTCCGCTCTAATCTTATGCCTTTCCTCAGCTCGAATGTGCGCTCTTTCTTCTTCCAAGTCAGCAGGCTTCCTACTCTCATCCTGGGACCCCGCGCGCTTCTGTTCCTCTCGTGTTCGCCTCCTTATTTGTGAACTGCCTCGCTCATCTCCCGGCTGTTGGCGTGCTGGGGATGTGTAATTTCGTGCTGGGTTTCTCCTGGTCTCGTCAGAAGGTGGCCTTAGGTAAGCCATCGATGGTCTGGACTTTACTTAGTTCTGCCGGTGTAAGTCTCTGACTTGAGTTTCCAGCTCCTCCTCCTGTATTCCCCCATCTCCACGAGTTCAAGAGTTAGCACGGGGTCGTGGAGAGTCTACTGGAGATGGGCTCCTTCTGGTCTGGGAGATGGGCTCACGGTTAGTCTGTTGGAGGTGCCTAAGTAAACTGATGAGCTGTTCCATCTGATTTTCAAGATCGGATATTCGAGCTCGCTCTGAGCGCAGGGCTACTCATCTTTCACTCTGCCTCCTAGCTGGCGACGACGGCTGTGAGGGTAGTGTTGTCTGGTTAGCTGTCAAAGTTGGAATTGCTCAGTTCGGAACAGAGTTGGTCCTCATAGGTCTTTTGCCTTAGCTTCTCTGCTGGACGATTAAGCTCCGTCTAGTGTGTCTTGTTGCTCAAGGTAGGTATCCGGCATTTTCTTCAGGTTCTGCTCCGGCTCGGTCCGGCTACAGGGCGGCAGGTCTCTCCGGAGCTAGAACTTAACAACTCTTCAAGCAGCTGAAATTGAGCAAGTCTTTCAGCAGCTGAGACTCGGTAACTTTTCTGGCAGCGATCTCCTCTAAAATTTCAGGTACTTCTGGAGCTGAATTGAGGCAGCTTGTCTAGTAGCAAAATTTTTGTGGCTCTCTTCTGAAGTTTCAGGTCCGTCCAGATCTGAACTGAGGCAGCACCTCCAGTAGCAGAATTTTAACGGCACTTTCTTGCAAAGTGTCAGGTCCGTCCAAAGCTGAACTGAGGCAGTTCGTTTGGTAGCAAAATTTTAGAGGCACTCATTTTCAAAGCTTCCAGTCCGTCCGTTGCTAGAGCTTGGCAAGCAGTTGAAGCTTGGGATCTGGGCTGAGGCTCGGGACTTGGGCTGAGGCCCGGGCCTGGGCCGAAATCGAGGTCTAGGACCTGGGCGGAGGCCGCGGAGCTGAGCTAAGGCTATGGAACTGGGCAGAAGCTCGGGCCTGGGCGGGAGCTGAGGGACTGGGCTAAGGCTCGGGCTTGCAGAAGCTGAGGGACAGGGCCGAGGTCTGGGACCTAGGAAGAGGCCACATAATTGAGCCGAAGTCTGGGACATGGGCAGAAGTTGCGAAATTAGGCCGAAGCATGGGACCTAGGCGGAGGCCATGAATTGGGTTGAGGCCATGGAACTAGGCCGAAGCTCGAGCCTGGGCGGGAGCTGAAGAAATGGGCCAAGGTTCGGCACCTAGGCTGAGGCTCGGGTCTGGGCAGAAGCCGAGGGACCGGGCCGAGGTCTAGGACCTGGGTGGAGGCCGCGGAGCTGGGTTGAGGCTATGGACCTAGACCAAAGCTCGGGCCCGAGCAGAAGCTGAGGGACTAGGCCGAGGTCTTGGATGAAAGCCGAGGGACCGGGCCGAGGTCTGGGACCTGGGCAGAGGCCATGGAATTGAGCTGAAGTCTGGGACTTGGGCAGAAGGCCGGGAACTGGACAGAGGTCACGGAACTAGGCTGAAGCTCGGCTGAGGTCCGTCAAGCTCCTCGAACCTACTGCTCCAAATGGGTGTCTAGCATCTTCTTCAAGCTTTGCTCCAGCTCGGTTCGGCTACAGGGTGTCAGTTCAACTTTGTTCGGGTCTCTCTAGAGCTGGAACTAGGCGGCTTCCTTAGTTCTTGCAGTATTGTTCGGCAGTGTTTTTTGGGCCGGGTGCTGAGGTGATTTGTCCAGGAACCGAATTTCGGTTCCTGCTGCCTGTTCAGGTGCTGAGGTGAAATTTTTATTTTCTTTGCTGTTTTCTTTTCTTTTCTGTGTTTTTTTTCTTTACTTTTCTTTTCAACCAAACAGCATCGTGAATGCAATAACCAGCAAACCAAAAATCAAAAATTAAGAACCACAAACCATAATAAAAAAAGCCCAAAAAGACCGCGAACTCACACAACACAAACACAAACCAACTACTCTCACAAACTTACTTAAACCAAAGTGAAACTCTTGCACATAAGAAATAAAAATAAGAAAAATGCAATCAGTTTGTCAAGAACAAATGGAAAAATCCCAAAAACGAAAAACAACCACAAACATGAAATAAAAAAAGTGAAAATTGTTTCCCATAGACAGCACCAAACTGTTGTGGTGATTTTTTGGAGACTCATCCTCGTGTGCTTCCAACTTGCAAATGGAGAAGAAAACCAGTTACAGGGGCACCAGCATGGTGGCCGGCGTTCCCCTTCCGATGTCAAAGTCAGAGATGATTTTCATATTTGACTAAAAATGATTAAAAATGAAAATGGGAGAGGAAAATGAGGTTTTTGGGTTTTCTCAATCTTCCTCAAGGAAGAAAAAGGTGAATACTGAAGTTTGCTTTAATGGTTTAGTCAAAATCAAGTCAAAATGGTCTCAAAACCCCAAAAAATGGGGGCTGCTGAATTTTAGAATGAGAGAAATGAAAGGTTGATGGGGGTATGTAGTATTTCTTAGGTTGCGTGCGGCTTCCTAGGGTTCCGTGTCTCCAAAATATGATCCTTTTCTTTAGTAAAAATACCCATAATAGTATGATCTCCTCGCAATAGAATCTGTCGAAAAGCATCGCACAAGCCTATTTGCTTCATCAAACTCATAGTAAAAATAATAATGAATTATCTTTTTGTTTCTTGAAACTAAAATTTTTTATCAAGTTTTCTGCATCAAATTCTCTTTCCTCTCCTTCAATTTTTGTTCTATAATTCCTTAAATCATTTTCAGTGCAACCAACATTTTAAGGACCACCAGATTCAATCTCTATGATTCAAATTTGTTGGCATGTTGGTACATTTGCTAAGAAGCTCTCTTCACAGCAAAAACACACCTATGTGACCTTAGTAAATGTATCTTTGTAGGAGTTGAAATAACATATTTATGCTCTTCTACAAACGAACTAACTATCCAATTCGGGCATGTTTGTCGCTTCACCAAACATAGCTTTGCTTTACAACCCACTAGAACAGTTGCTCAATTCCTTTCACTTGTTGGCGGGACACCATCATTCACCCTTTTTTATAAAAGTCATTTGTTCGTCCTTCCTTAGAGCAAAGAAATTGTTTCCAAATAAACTCATTTATTCTAGTTTCTTCTTGTTATTTCCAATCCTTGCACTAAACCCATATTCCCACGCATATGCATTATAGAAAGTGAAGGCATCTTCAGTTGATGTAAATTCTTGTGCAACTTTGGATTTCTTTTCATCCACAACATGTGGAGTAAAAATTTGACTTACAAAGCTAGATTCTTCCATTCCTCTTTTAATTATATTTAAGACATTAAATATCAATATGGACAGGAACCACTAGATGTCCAAATGATAACATGGTTGCCACATATATGCAATAATATAGATAAAAAAATACATACAATCAAGAAATATGTCCAAATCATTGTTAATTCCATAAAAAGGATAACTAAATAACCTTAGTCCATATAGAACACACAGTCACACACAGAGCATCATTATAATGAGTCTTCTTGCTATGTCATTTCCAAGCTGCCCCACTTACAGAGCAACATTATAATGAATCTGAGCAGCATTATGAATTATATATATTGAAATGATCAGCAACTAATTTATAACCACTAGTTGTGTCATTTTGAACTACTCTCATAAGCAAAACTCTTATTCTTTAAATACAATTCGAACAGGTTTTGCCTCAATCAATACAAACTAGCAAAAAATTGAAAATTTTGAAAAATTGAGAAACATAGAGGAGTTTAATAATTATCATCTAGCATAATAAGAGAACATAAACGGCAACTAAAATAGAAAAATGGATAAGAAACTTAAATTCAAAGTAAAAGTATATATAAAAACTGAAAAACCAATATCTACACAAAAATATACAAAAGAAGCCCACTAGGAGCTGCAAAATCTAAGCAACATAACATCCACTATATTCATATGCATTATCTTCCATACAATATCAGGCTGAAAGCATTTCAAAATTAGTGGGAAAAAATCTGGTAAATTGGGGAGGAAAAATCCTAAATATTGGATTTCAAAATATTGGAAATACCTTTGGCAAATCGAGGAGTATCGCCGCCAACTGGTACAGAGGAAGCCGAGGAGTATGTCAGCCTGTGGTGCAAAGGAAGCCCGTCGCGGTGTCTTCGCCGCTGATGGCTCCTGGCTTCGTCACCGATTGGTGCAAAGGAACTGAAAAGCTAACTGGTGGCCGGAGGTGACCGGAGTAAGGCCGACTGGTGGCTGCGTTTGATGATCTCCCACTGCCGATTTCCTATGGTTTGATGTTCCCCTCCCACGAAGCTTCGGTTGGAATTCGAACATTTGAAGAGCCCGAGCTTGCAAATTTTTGAAAATGAGCTCAAACACACCTTTTTGTCAATTTCTCTCCATTTTGACCACGGCGTGAAAGTGTTGCAATTTTGACCAAAATTCTTCATATTTTGACCAAAGCATTATTTCATGAAGCAGTGTTTTCGGGATCTTTTAGAAACCCAATCAGGTGTCTTAGCACCCCTATATGTATATATATATATATATATATACACAATAAAGATAACAGATTGTCACTAAAATATATATATATATATAAATTTATAGAATTTTATTTTTTGTAATATAAAAGCAATATGGGAATAATAAAAAGCTACGGAATAAGTTTGTGCTTTTATATACCTCTTTTAATGAAGATGAATCATAATAATGCTAGATTTATTAAAAATATTGATTAAATTTATTTATCAAATAAAATAATGAATGATATAGCAATATTTAATTTGTATAATTTGGTATGTCATTGCTGGAATAAATATGCCCTTACTAGAATAATAAACATATCAGAAAACATTATTTAAAAATCCTGATTTTGTGCAATTTTCTACATTCACAAATATTAAAATTTTTAAACAATGTATTTATCAGTCAACTTAATAATTGAATAACAAAAAGGATAGAATGCTCGAAAAAAAAAATAATAATAATAATAATATATAGCTTTTATATATATATATATGTAAGCTATATATTATTTTCTGTTGGGATCATATTATGTTTCTCAACTTGAAGATATGGTGTAAACGAGCTCAAGGTTGCTTGCATCTTCGGAAACCTTCCAACAAACCTTTAGACAATATTTTTCCATAAGACTATAATAATTCCATTTTGTCAATTAAGACTCGGGTTATTTTTATTTTTTAATTTTTTAATATGTTGTTGTCTTGATTTGGTCTCTGTTTGTTCTCCACTTGGAAACGGACATTTCTCAAGTGAACCCCCTTGTTTGAGGGGTTCATGGAAACCCCTCAAAAAAAATTATTAAAAGTTACTTGATATGGAAAAAAATTACTTGATATGGAAAAATTACATGATATGGAAAAAATTATCTGATATGCAAAAAATTACTTGATATGGAAAAATTACATGATATGGAAAAAATTACCTGATATGCAAAAAATTAATTGATATGGAGGGGTTTCATGCATGAACCCCCTGTTGAATTTTCAGGGGGTTCACCCAAGTGGGATCCCTTGGAAACATAGAAAATATATTAAGTAGTAGATGTGACATCCTCAAATTGTTTCTAAATATTAATACATATATGTACTTATCTTATGCAACTGCTCCATTGACTAGCTCCACCCTCAAACCAGTTCTAGGTAAGATTTACATTTTAACGGTATCATTTTTATATCATAAAAGTACAACAAAATTTATTTAGTATTCTTTTTACTGATTTTATTATTAGCCACTTTACAAACAGCCTTTTACATCTATGAAAGACTCAAAATTATGGGTAAAAAAAAAAACAAATAAAGAAGAAGACGACGAAGAATCTAATATCATATTGATAGGTGGTGGAAATTTAAGATATTGAATTTAAGTACCAATAGAAGGATAATATATATTAGATTATGGGCCACTTAGGTCAACTGTCTGAATCTCTCTCTTTCTGTAATGTTATATAGGATAAAAACCTACATACATACATATATATATATATATATGCAGCATCATTACAGGTGATGCAGGCATCATAAAGTTATATTCTAGCATTTGAGCAAAAAATGATATCATCTTATCTAGTAAATCAGTGACACGTTCTCGAGCTAAAAAGATTAAAGAGAAAATGCTTGTATTTGTGAAGAAAATTATGGATAAAGATCGATTCAAGTTTTCAAATGCGTCACTGGTCTACTAGGTAAGATGATGTCATCATCTTTTGCTCAAATACTAGAATATGACTTTATGATGCCGGCATCAAAAGGGTTGGTGCAAGCATGAAAAACTCAATGTATGACTTGGAAGGGGACTCAAATTTGGCATGATAAGAGTTCTTTTAGAGAATGAATGCCCAACAAAAAACAAAGAGGGTTTTTGGAACTTAGTAAGTAACTTATTATCATGCTTGCATTTCCTAATATATCCTCAATGTCTCCGGAGTATGCAGTACATGGCCTTAACGAAATCTGATGTATTTAGCTTTGGAGTTATTTTGAAGGAGATTGTGCGTGGCAGGAAGGATACTAACTTTAACGAGCCAAATTGCACGTTGAACTTTTTTTTTCAATAACTAATTGCTCATTGAACTTACTTGGAAATATAAGTGGTAAAACAAGGCCTTTTTCTATCTGTTTTATTATTAAGCAGCTATTGTATTTGACTTGTGAAGTTACAATGGAATGGTGGGCGATGCATGGAGTTAATGGATCCAACATTGAGTGGCTTATGCTCAGTGAATGATATAATGCTGTGCATTCAGGTGAGTCTCTTATCTGTTCAAGAAAGTGCATAGGAACTAGAGATGGGCAAAACCGAACCAAACCGTTCAAACCGAACTAAACCGTTGTTTTTGGTTCGGTTTGTAGAAAATAATAGTTTGGTTTGGTTTACTATATTAAAAAACTGCCATTAATGGTTTGATTTGCGGTTTGGATAATTTTTGGACCAGACCAAATCGCAAACCGCACTTAATATTATATACATTTATAATATTTATTATTATTAATAATATATATAACTAATATATATTTTTAATTGTTAATTTTTAGTTTGGATTGTAATACATTGTTTTAATTTAGATTTTGAATTGTAATATTTTTAATTTGAATTTAGTATTGTAGTATTAAAATTAGTTTAAATTTTGAACTACAAAATTAAATTTTAGTCTTGCAGTTATTTTGGACTATAAAATTAAAGGTCGCAGTCTAAACCGTTAAACTAAACCGGACCAAACCGTTTATGAATGGTTTAGTTTGGTTTGAATGGTCTTAATGGTTTGGTTTGGTTTGTTGTTAAGCTAAACCGCCATCTATGGTTTGGTCTGAATTTTTCTAAAAAACCAGACCAAACCAGACCGTGCCCACCCCTAATAGGAACAGAGAATTCTCGACTAAAACCACCATCTCGTGTGAACAATACTATAAGTGTGATAACACCATTCAAGGATTGTGTGAATTTGGAATAAATTAATTTTATTTATTATTTTAAAACTTTATTCAAACCAAATTTTCTTTAATAACATTTGTCTTACCATTTGTAATCTCTAGTTGGTTAAATCTAGAAAAATAGAACCATATAGACTGCTTCAATACATTTATCTAAAAGTAGGTTAATCTTAGAATAACAGAGTGGATTTCTAAAACAGGAAAAACTAGTTAGGAAACACTGCCATACAAGTTATAGTCTCTCACCAATACTTCCAAGGAAAAAAGATTTCAGTACAACAACAAAACACTAATCATTTTAAAGTTGTCATCACATTTAAAGTATGCCAGTCCTACAAAATTCAACCACTTTTCCAATCGAAGAATTGAATGTACCAGAATGGTTAAAGAAGGTGAAAGATGTCATCTTTCTTCTACTAGTGACATTGATGCAAGATTTGGAGAATCTGTTTGTCTTCTTGAAAATGAACCATCTGCTATATTTAGAAGAGTCGAGTATGCAGGCTGTTTAGGCTCAGATAAACTCTCCCTTTCACTGCTGAACATTAGAACAACATCTGACATGTTTGGCCTGTCCTCTGCATTTTCTTGAACACACAACAGACCCACCTGAATGCACAGCAGTACTTCATTCACGGGACATGAACCGCCCAATGTTGGATCCATTAACTCCGCGCATCGCCCACCATTCCATAACTCCCAAGCCTTTACAGTTTCCACATTGTAAGTTAACAATGTCAAATACAATAGCGGCATAAAAATAGAAGAGTTCAAAGCTAAAGCCCTATTTTTGTCACTTACATATCCTAGCAAGTTCATTGAGCAGTTTGGCTCATAAAAGGTTGCATTCTTCCTGCCACTCACAATCTCCAAAACAATAACTCCATAGCTAAATACATCAGATTTCGTCGAGAAAAGGCCATGCACAGCATACTCCGGTGACATGTAACCGCTAGACTCAATTCCAAAAGAATAAGAACACAAGAAAATATCAATTTCACTTTTCTATGAGTTAAAGGATATGTTGTAAAACAAGTATGCTCAGACATGTGTAGGCATGTTATCCTCAAATCAAATTTTATTCCATTTTTCAAAGATAAGCTAGTTACTTACTATGTTCCAGCAACCTTCTTTGTTTTGATTCTACTTTCATCCTTGAAAAGAATTCTGGCCATGCCAAAATCTGATATTTTGGGGTTCATGTAGTCATCTAATAAGATGTTGCTGGTTTTAAGATCACGGTGAATGATTCTCAATCTAGAATACTTGTGAAGATAAAGAAGACCTTGAGCAATCCCTTCAATGATGTGTTTGCGTTTCGTCCACTCCAGTAGCGTTTGCTTTACTGGATCTGCATAGGTTGCATAGTAAACCAAACAGATGAATCAAAAAACTGAAACAAAAATATAGAAAAGAAATGGACTGGCATCCATGAAAATACAAACCAAAGATGAAAGAGTCCAAGCTTCTGTTAGGCATGTACTCATAGATTAAGATCTTTTCTTCTTGCTCAATGCAACAACCCAAAAGCCTGACAAGATTTCTGTGCTGTAGCTTAGAAATTAACTGTACCTCATTCTTGAACTCTACTAATCCTTGTCCGGAATATTTTGAAAGCCTTTTTGCTGCAATGTCATTCCCTTGTAGTTGTCCCTGAAAAAGGATTGTAGTTGCTAGTGCATTATTGCATCTAAGAATGTGTAATATTTTCCTATAATTGCTGGCATCCAATTTTCTATCAACGTTAGAAGACTGATGGATAATGGAAAAGAAAAATGCGAACACATTTACCTTATAAACAGGTCCAAAACCACCTTCTCCAATCTTATTCCAAGATGAGAAATTATCAGTGGCTGCAACCACACAGGCAAAGCTAAGCAGAGGAAGCTCATCATCTTTCTTCCTGCTGAGTTCAGTGAGGCCTGCTCGACTAGGACCGCTGTTTGTTCTAAACTGTGATGTTAATGATGAGTGAACTTCTCTATTGCCTACTTGTCTTCCATTTATTCCTGTCAACATGGAGAAAATTTTCAGCACAAGGCAGACTTTTGAAATTGTGGACCAATATAGAAGTTGAATTTGATACCTGAACATTTGATCTTTCTCCATAAACAACAGAAAAAGATGGCTAAAATTGTCAATATCAAGGGGATCAGCAGTCCGATGACAATTCGTAGGAGTTTCCTCTTTTTCTGATGATCTGAAGAAAGAAAAGAGCAAACATTGTCATATTTACATAGACAAAGGAAAGCTATAGGTTTTTGCAGAAAAACTGTAATATTCTTATTTAGATTCATTCCATTAAATATCTAAAAGTATAATATAAACTGAAAATTTTATCACTTCATGGATATTTGGGAAGAAGTTGAGGCAGAGGACCCATTTTGAAACTCAAAATTCTTCTGATTCTGAACTACCAACAAAAGCCAATTCACATAATGTGAATCACTCTTTAATGGAAATTAAAGTTGTTTTTCTTCATACTTAGCAACCAGTGAAAAGCTTACCGGATTTAGATGCTTCTCCACGCACATAAATGGTGTTGTTTCCGGTTCTTATGCTGTTCAGAAGGTCATCTTTATTTCCATAGAAAAGCTCACATCCAGTTCCATTATCAATCAAAGAAACATGTCCAACACATGAACAGTTGCTCCTGCACATGAGCTCACAGTCGTTAGGACCTGTACTAGCTGGCCAACTAACAAGCATTGAACTTGGAATTACTCCTCTGATGTCTGAGAAATTATCTCCATCTTTGCACATTGTTGGAGTTAATACCAAGCATCCTGTAGAATTTCGTGGTAATCTGGAATCGCATACTGAATAGTTCACACTTGAAATCTCTTCATCTACCATTCTGAACTCATCAATTGATCCTTCAGGGGCTAAAACAAACCATGCAAGTATATCACTTTTGTTGCTGTTGAAAGTAAGATAAATGTCCTCGGTGTTTGATACAAAACTAAAATTGTGATGGTTATGCAATGAACTTTGGAAAAATAATCTGAATTCATGTCCATCCCAAAATCCAATCTGCTGGTAACCACCACTTTGGCGATGGAGATTGAACTTTGTCATGTCTATTGGATCCAGGCCTAGAAAATAAGAACCTGTGTCTGGATCAGAAGGGCTTAACCATGATGTAAGATACTGCTTTCTTGAGAGTTCTGTGTCCTTGTTAAACCACCCCAAGCTCATTCCAGGGAGAAGTGTATCGGTTGGATAATCAAAACTCTGCCATATAATTATCCCTCTTTCCATTAGAATTAGATTGCCTGAATCAAGAATTTTTGCAGTTGTTTCATTACTCGTTGCTAGTGCTCCACGGTTGATGAAAATCTGATTCGTGGTAATATCACTCATGACCAGATTCCCATCATACCTTATGCCAAGAACTGCAGTGAAATCCATTAGGGGAATATCTCTGTTTGCAACCCAGACTGGCTTTTTGTTTCTATCATTCTTTAACCAGATTCCCAGATACTGGTAGGTTGGTTTACTGGCATTAAAGAAGCCCATCTCAAACACTTTACCTGCAGAAATCAATGTTTCATTGCCATGCAAAAACTTTCCAGGTCTAAGGGTGTCCAAAGCATGAGATGTTTGAAGAAAGCTTAAGAAAATATAAATCAAAATAGAAACTTGGGAAGCTTTCATCATGTCAGGCACACAAAAAAGAAAAAAAGAAAAAAGTAGAAGCATATAGTTTCACATTCACAGCAACTTAAGCAAAAAGCATACGAGCTACTCATATTTTTCAAGAGAAAAGCTTAATTCCATTTGCATATGTCATGCATTCACCACTTTCCGAGAGTGGTTTGCCGTCATTTTCATGAAAATTTTGCAAATTAAAATACAAATGGTGGATTTGGACTGTATAAATAGAAATATTTCCAAAGCTTACATGTTATTCAAGCTGTATCAAATTTATAATCAATAATTTGACCAAGTTGGCTCATTAGTATTAGTCTTTTCTTTCATTTTCTTTTTCTTTTTCTTTTTCTTTTTTTTATCCTCGTAGCTAGACATTACTGGTAAATTGTAACTAACCACAATCTCTTTAAATTTTCTTCACCTACCAGATATTACCTATTCTTAGCTATGTATTTAAATTAAAAAAAAAAATTGAAATTTGGTAGCACTTCCATTTCATGATGCAAAATGAAATCTTTTTTTTATATTTTTAGTGAAAATGATGCAAAATGAAATCCGTTCATATGTAAACCTTAAAAAGTGTAGAGAAGCTAAAACAATATCTTGGGGGTGCATGTAACATCTATTAGTAATTATATTTTCAGGACCCAATCAAAATCAAGACAAGCACTACATATAATATGTTCCAATAAAAATTGAAAGTCTTGGTTCTATAATTAAATAAAATTCAAAGTCCTAGCTGAAAAATGACATTACAAATATATACTTTTATAGTTTGAATTTCAGGGTACCAAATCGTAGCATAGGCGTTGAGTTTGGTAAGATAAATATAAAAAGAATAAAAAATCAATAAAAAACTCTTATTTCCTTATGAATTATTATATAATCCAAATCTATATAATATATTAAAACTCTACTCCCTTCAAAATTCTTTTTCATTTTTATTTCTCCGCTCATTCAACATTTATATTATATATATATCTCTTTTTTATATAGATTTTTCTATTTTTATAAGTTAAAATCTTTATAGTCTACAATTAATTGAAATTGAAATAGAATTCATAGTAAAATAGTTGATTTTATTGTTTTTTTTTTTCAATAAAATGGCACTAATGGATGTTAACGGATTTTTTATCCAATTTTAATATGTATATATATATATATTTCTTTTTAAATATATTTTTCTGTTTTTAAAAGTTAAAATTTTTATGATATGATTTATTTGTTATGGTATTTTTTTTCAATTTTAATATTTTTTCACATTGATTAATTCTATATCTATATAATCTATTAAAACTTTATTCCCTTCAAAAATTTTTCTCTCATCTTTTATCACTAAATATTTTTCCACTCATTCAACATTTATATTTATATATATATATATATCTTTTTTATATATATTTTTCTGTTTTAAAAGTTAAAATTTTTATGGTATGGCTTAATTTTTTTATGGTATTTTTTTTTCAATTTTAATATTTTATTCACATTGATTAAATAAAATAAGGTTAATTTCATTGCATTGATAGATAGAATAAATTCGATTTGTTTTTCTTTCAATCTAGAATAAATTCGATTTGTTTTTCTTTCAATCTGAATGGAAAAAAAAATATTTACTTTCTTAAAAAAATAAATGCATGTAATTGATAAATTTGACCGGATTTTTTTCTTCAATTTAAATACTTTGTTCCCATTGATTTACTAAATTTTAATTTGATTTTTTTCCCTCTCATTTTTTATCACTAAATATTTTTCTGCCCATTCAACATTTATATATTTATATATAGTCAGACTACTATCAGGTATACTTGATAGTTTTTATCTTAAAATATGTTATTTAAAAGCTGGAATTAAATCTTCAAAAATATTAAAAAATAACTTAGATGGCTTAAACGGCTAATAATTTAGCCTCTTTCTCGTTTTCTCTGGATAGAAAAGATTTCTTGCCTTTTATCTCCACTCTCACATTATTCCTCCTTATTTGTAAAGCAATTCCCATCAGTTTCTTTGAACCACATGTGTATTTAGATTTTTAAATTTTTTTTCTTCAATTTCATTTTGACCCACTCTATATTTTTTCCTTTTTTTTTTTTTTTTTGATGTTGATATGTAGATTTTTGTTTTCATATCATAGATAGTGCAATCATTGTGACTACTCGGAGTGGAAAAGTTGCATATTAATGGCCACTACTTGCATTTATCATTTGGAAAGTCTGGTTGAAGAAGATTGTTGGTCTTTGTTCAAGCAAACGGCTTTTGACCGCAATGAAAAAGATCCATCAAACTTTTATAGAGAAAGTAAGTATGTAGTAGAAGCTAAAATAAACCAGTATATGAATCAAACAAAGCAGTAAATAAGTCTGCAGAAGAATTTCAGAAATTAAACCTCCACAAACAACAAATTCCATATATCAATCCCTACGAACACAAAAAAATAAAATAGAAAGAGAAATCTAAGAAATAAAAATAAAAATCTACACATCAATCTCCACGGGAAAAAAACAAAAACAAAAAGAAAAAAAAATGACGGAGAAATCGGAAGGAGATAAAAAGGAAAAAGTACAGAGTGGGCAAAAATGAAATTGAAGAAAAAAATTTAGAAATCTAAATATAACTGTGGTTCAAAGAAACTTATGGAAATTGCTTTGCAAAACAAGGAGAATGATGCGAGAGATGAGAAAAAAAGCGAGAAGTCAGTCAGATTATTAGTTGTTTAAGACATCTAAGTTATTTTTTAATATTATTTAAAATTTAATTTCAGCTTTTGAATTACATACTTGAAGATAAAAACTATCAGATATACTTGATAATAGTCTGACTGTATATATATATATATATATATTTTTTTTTATATATAGTTTTTTTTCTGTTTTTAAAAGTTAAAATTTTTATGGTATGACTTAATTTTTTTAT
>QANX01004982.1:188578-253917 GCA_003254975.1 Ochetophila trinervis
TTTTTATAAGACTTAAAGTTGTATTTGTCGGCTTGATCCAATAGTAAAACCGCTAAAAATACACATCTAGATTTATAGTTCAAAACCACAACTTAGATGAAAATCTCCCTATCTAAAACCTGTAATCAAAATAAATAAATAATAATAAGACTTAAGCTAAAAATGTCAAAAAAAATATATCTTAAACAAAACAAAAATAGTATATGTTTAATATTTTATATTTAAATTAAACTTTTATGTAATATAATTCCTTTTATACAAAATTTACAAAAATTTTAACTTTTAAACTATCAAATTTGTGTGTAAATGTTATTTTGCTCTTACATTTTTATATAAATAGAAATAAATAAACATTTATTAACCTATTTGTATTTGATATCTTTTAAATTTCAAAAAATTGTATGTTGGTGACAAAACGATTAAATTTAACAGAATTTAAACGGCTAATCTATTTTTTACCCTAAATTCTATTTTTATGTTTATTTGTGTGATTGCAATTTTTTGTCTCTTCTTTTTTCCGTTCAATATCTTTTGAAAATGAATAAAAGGTTACGACACCGGTGTGGTACCTGTCAAATACGCTCTGACGCTTAAGTCAGTTAAAAAAAAGGAGAATGAGTGATTCATGTGTTTTTGTGTATGTTCTCTATGTGTTTTTATGTTCAAGAAGAATAATTCTTTACTTTTCAGCTTTCATCTCTTACATATACCTTGGTGTTGTCTCATTCCTTTATGATTTTATAATTGTCCATTGAATGCCCACCTCCCATGATTGCCGAATTTATTGTGTTCCAAACAGTTATAATTGGTGTTTCACCTTTTTTTAGCACGTTAGAACACTTCAGAAGTGGCGTTTTAGGACACGTATTCAAGATGCCTCAGATAGTTCCGAAGAAGCACGTGTTCAAGATACTTCAAATAGTTTTGAAGGTGACACGCATTCAAAATACCTTAGATAGTTCAGAATATATCAGATAATTCTGAAGGAGATACATGTTTAAGGTGCCTTCATCCCTTTATAGCTCGGACTTTTGGGCCACCTGGTACGCTCGAAACTTCAGAGTAACTACGAATGTCTGAAAACCTTAATAACTCCCTCGGAAGGTTTAGTGTCTTCACTCCCTCGAAAAGTTTAGTGTCTTCACTCCCTCAGAAGGTTTAGAGTTTTCATTATATACTATTTTATACCCGAAGAGTAATCTCGGATGTGTTCCAAGGATGAATCCCGGGCGTCTTTCGTAGTTCGCTCGGACATTTGTACCTTTGAGATAATGAATACTCAAAACCTTCCGAGGGAGTGAAAACACTAAACTTTCTGAGGGGGAGTGAATACACTAAACCTTCTGAGGGAGTTATTAAAGTTTAGGACATTTGTAGTTACTCTGAAGTTCCAAGCGTACCAGGTGACTCGAAAGTCCGAGCTATAAATGGATGAAGAAGGTTTCCGAGGCACTTTGAACATGTGTCTCCTTCGGAACTATCTGAGGTATTTTGAAGACGTGTTTCCTTCGGAACTATCCAAGGCATCTTGAATGCTGTCTCCTTTGGCACTATTCGAGGTATCTTGAACACATGCTTCTTCGGAACTATCCAAGGCATCTTGAATACATGTTCATGAAGCTCAAATGCCACTTCTGAAGTGTTCTAACGTGCTGAAAGGAGGTGAAGCACCAATTATAACTTTTCGGTGATACCTTTCTCAAGTTTAACTTCAAGGGAGTTGAGTTGACCGAGTCAGTCCTTCCTTTCTTCTTCCATGCGTGCTTCTGGGCTCGAACTCCACAATGGTCTCAGCAGATTCCATAAGCTTAGCATCACAGTAAATGAATATGCTTCGGGTGTTCTGAAGGGCGTCACAAGTCTCCTTGAAAGATTTGTTTAGTCCGAAGGCGTACTCATCCAATTCCTTAATCTTGTCCAAAGCTTTCAATGCAATTCAACGTCGAGTTGGGTGACCCAAAGCCTTGAGCAGCCTCAGATGTTTTTCTTTTCTATTCTATTGACCCAGAGCGTTGAGTATCTTCAGAGGTTTTTTTTTCTTTTCTCTTCTGGCCTCCAACTTTTCAAGTTTCTTCCGAGACCACTCAGTAGTAAGCTTGGCTGGAGCAATAGTTTTCTTTTCCATGGATTCAATGAGTTGCAAACGGAGATTCGGCCACAAGTGAGTCCAATCGTTAGGATTTGGTCCGAAGAACTTTAATGTACAAAATTGAATACATGTCGGAATTAATTCTTCTTCGGAATGAAAACTCGTTTCAACGAAGGCCTAGGGCGTTAGGATTGATTTGAGGCTGAGATCTTCAATTTGGCTGAGGATTCAGATTGATCATTTTAGTTCGAATTAAGGGATATACGATTTTGATTTTGAATACAAGTAACTCCATGAACTGACACATCACTTCACGTGAGTGGTGGGTTAACTGTGAATATTATTATATATCCGAAGAGTAATCTTATATGTGTTCTGAGTTGTTGTACCGAGAATGAGTCATGGGAGTCTTTTGTAGTACGCTTGGAAATTTGTAACTTTGAGATAGTAAAAGACTCTAAACCTTCTAAAGGAGTGATGACACTAAACTTTCCAAGAGAGTGAAGACACTAAACTTTCCGATGGAATGATTAAGTTTTCGGACATTCGTAGTTACTATGAAGTTCCAAGCGTATCAGGTGGCCCAAAAGTCCAAGCCATAAAAGGATGAAGAAGGTTTTCGAGACACTTTGAACATGTGTATCCTTCGGAACTATTCGAAGTATTTTGAACACGTGTCTCTTTCAAAACTATCCGAGACATCTTGAACGCGTGTCTTCTTCAGAACTATCCGATGTATCTTGATTGAATGCGTGCCTTCTTCGAAAATATCTAAGGCATCTTAAATACATGTTCAAGAAGCTCAAACGCCACTTTCGAAACGTTTTAACGTGCTGAAAGGAGGTGAATCGCCAATTAAAATTGTTCGGAACACAGTTAATTCAGTAATCGTGGGAATTAATTATTTTCAAGAGCATTCAATGAACAGTTATAAAATCATAAATGCATGAGATGACACCAATGTATAAGTAAGAGGTGAAACCTGAAAGGTAAATAATTATTTTTTTTTAACACGAAAACACATAAAGAACACACGCAAATATACATGTATTACTCATTCTCATTTTTTTTGAACTGACTTGAGCGTCGGAAAGTCTTTAGCAGAAACCACACTGGTGCTGTAACTTATTATTCAATTTTAGTAGAGATTGAACGAAGAAAGAAGAGACAAAAAATTACAATCACAATTTGTCCACTAAATAGTAAGTTTTTAGATTATTTTGGAATGAATAAATGAAAAAAATGAAAAAAATGAAAAAAAAAATTAGAGTTAAAAAAATAAATACCACTTGTCATTATTGGTAACTGATCATTAGTAAAATCTATATATTATTTGACCATTTAATTAGCTTCTCTAAAAACGTTGATTTTTTCTAATTAAATTTTTAACATAAAAATATAATATATAATAAAATGTATCTAATTAATATATATTAGTATAGATTTGACTGTAAGCACCACTACCGGTAACAAATATAAAAACTGTTAAAAAATTGAGGAACTTTATCGTTTTGACCTGCATTTAATGGTCTATCACCAAAATGTAACTTTTTTTTTTAAGATCCAAAATATAATTTTTTGAAATTTAAAAAGTTTCAAATGCCAAAAAAGGATTGTAAAGACTCCACAAATGATCTTTTGTCCAAACTAAGAGGTATCAAAGTCTATTTAAAAAAAAAAAAAAAAAAAAATTGTTTATTTTTTTTTTTTATCATTTTTTGTTTTTTGTTTTTTCCGTGTATTTACTGGAAAATATAAAACAGCAGTTGGTATAAACTGTATTCAGTTTTGAGCCTCCCCAAACCACTCCAGTCTTTTACCTTGGTTTGCAAAACGAGACGTTATCAGTTCAGTGGTGGCGGCTGAATTCACGGCCGTTTGGAGTTTGGTGACACCGTCTTTGGCCGGCTTCGTACAACCTCCGTTGTATTATAACTTTCGTACTTGTTCCAAGTTAGCTCTTAGCTTTTGCGTAATTGCTCTTCAACTGTTTGAAAAATCGACTGTGAGAAATTCAAAAAGACCTGAAAGAATATGATTCCAAAACAACTGCGAACGATGGCCACCGGTGCTGCAGCAATCCTGGGTGGACTTTTCATTCTCAATCTTGCTTCCTCTGCCACCATTGCAACTCTTCGGCTCGCCACCGAAGCCAAACGGGTAACTGTTCAAAATCCCACCACCAGCTCTTCAATCGAAATTCTCTTTCTTTTTGCTAATGAAGCTGATTATTCTTCCTGGGATTTGTGGCAGAGAAAGGTTGCGTTGCCTTGTGGGGTTTGTAAAGGAAAAGGGTTTTACATGTGTAGGTTATGCAAAGGAAATTCAACTATAGAATGGTCGCCTTTGTATGACCCAGTTGCCATCAATCCCTGCCTTTGCCCTACCTGTGATGGAAACAGGTTAGTCGAATTGTCTTTGAACTCTGCTGTTGTTTTAGTATCTGCTTACCAAGTGCAAATTCAAGTACTTGGACAGCATTTTTCCTTTTTCTATTGGACAAATTTTGTTATGCTTCTTTGAGTTGCTATATTTCGTGTTCTTTTTTTTGGTTTGATGATGATGTGAAAGGAAAAGAAACCACCAATACGGTTGTCAGGATAATAGTGAATACATACGAAAATGTGTTAAAAGTTGCTAGTTTGGTTTGTTTCTGCATTGAAATCCATGTGTGATGTTTTTTCTTTTATGGTTTTCCATGGAATAACAGGGTACAACGCTGTCTTAACTGTCTAGGAAAGGGCTACGATTGAGGTGTAAGAGGAATATTTAATTATACTCATACTCTTGTAATTGAATTGTGTTCCCTGTATATGGAGCATTTTTTTTTCTTTTTTTGTTAGTTCCAAGTGCCTCCAAGCTAATAAGTATTTATTACAAAAATAGCAGTGCTACTCTTAAGAGATAGAGTACTTTAAGCACTTGCAATATAATACATGCACCACATGTTACATGAAAGGAATTTAATAAACAAAATGCAATGGTTTGATTTTGCATGAATTTTGTTTTACTTGGCTTAACTTTTGGTCACTCCTATCTTTTATTTTCTAGCAAACAGAATATAATAATAAAATATCTTATATTTACTATTGAACAGAAGAAAATAATAAAATTTAGGGCTTCAACTCCAACCTTCATTTCCGCACATTAATCTTGGGAATTGAAATTAACAAATTTCATGGTTATGGCTAGAGAGGACCCCACAATGTTTAATGACACATATTGTTGTTAGTTTGTTTATTATTAATATTATTATTATAAGCATTTTATATCCCATGTGATACTCCGCCTAAAGTATTATCCGAACTCTAAAATCAAATGTTTAATGAGATATGGTGTAATAGGAATTCTCCTTTCTTTATTAGGATTTTTAGTCTGTAGTTCCTTTTTTTTAATCACTAATTTTAGAATTTTAAATTTTTTTATAAGAATATTATGTGTTATATTACCATTCTATTTAATTGATATATAAAATTTTAATTGTGTTGGTTAATGTGCAAGTGGTACCTAAGTTTAGTACCATTTAGTGCCTTGGAGTGATTTGAACTCGAGCGTTGATTGAGAAGAGCAAACATCTTCCCGCTAGGCCACAAGGCTCGTTGGCGAGCACTGATTTCACTTTCTCACTCCCATATTGTTAATGTTATAGTGATTTACCATTGTATTAAGTTACAAAAGTTTAAAGAAAATTTTCAAAATCAGCAATTTTATTAAATAGGAAATTAGGGTGTAATCATAGTGTCACCCATAATCTTATTATATTTATGAATATATTTTTGTCAAACTCAAGACTTTCGGGCATAAGATCATCTCGTCCAACAAAGTGAGGAAAACATGTTTAATGTCACACCCAATCCAATTCTTCATTCAACATTTAACAAAAATCATTCATCGACCACCTTATATCCTTCTTACATATAAAGCGATCTAATGTTATTATATAAAATAGGTTACAAAGAACATTTTTAAGCAACAGTAATAGTAGAAAACATGGAAAGTAAGCACACGAGGTTCACATTTGCAAGAGAGAACCTGACATTTTCAAGCTTCCTATTTTCACCGCTTTCTTTCCTCAACAAATTGACCGAAAACTGAACATTTTTAAGCAGCATTAGTTGTAGAAAACATAGAAATGAGGTTCACATTTGCAAGAGAGAGCCTGTCATTTTCAAGCTTCCTGTTTTTACTGCTTTCTTTCCTCAAAAAAATTGATCGAAGACTGCCTAAAACTCTTACTTTGTCCTTTTATATGGTCGTGTACTCTGTCTATGGTTGAGTAATGACCACAACATCACAGGTTCAAGAAAAAGTGGGCAAAAACAACAAAAATAAAATTTCTTAGGCTGTAACAGGATTACCACCAGGATACATCTTTCATGGCCTTAATCACAACAGAAAAACCTGTATTACAATACCGTCATTTAGTGTGTGTACAATTTAATGTGTATAGTTAAATTTGAGGTTTCTTTTGCCTACAAGTATCACATAAGTTTTGAAAAAAATAATAACTAAATGAAACAACAAAACTAAGTAACTTCAAATGAAACTATGCAATAGAGAGAATGCTGTAGCTTTCCTCTATGGCTGCACTATCGAGCATGTACTGCTGACATTGTTATATGAACTTGTGAGGGTTTGTGTTGCTCAGTTCTTGGAGAATCAATTTCTCCCACATTTAGATAAGTAGACAAGGCAGGTTGCTTTGGAGAAGGCAAAACTGTTCTTTCATTCCCGAGCATCGAAACGACATCTGACATGGACGGCCTATCTTCAGGATTTTCTTGGACGCATAAGAGTCCAACCTGTATGCATAACAGAAGCTCACTCATGGTACATGAATTAACCACTGTTGGATCCAGTAATTCCCATGCTCGGTCTGCATTCCATAGGTTCCAAGCCTTCACAGATTCATATTTGTAACTTTAGAAGATTTATATTAACAGAGGTGTTTGAGAATTGAAATGAGAAATAACATTTTGATTACTTACATATCCAATCAAGTTCGAAGAACAGCCTGAATACTCGAAAATGGTTGTGTTTTTTTGGCCACTCACTATCTCTAGCAAAATTACTCCATAACTAAATATATCAGATTTTGTAGAGAAATGGCCATGGACAGCATATTCAGGAGACATATAACCACTGTGTCACAGGAAAAAAACATAAATAAAAGAAAGAGGAGATAGATAGTCATATTATATAAAAACTAAATGTTTATATGGATGAAACAAAAAAGTAGTTGCTTAATTAATAGTCATCTTAGATTGGCATATTTTTACATTTTGAGGAAGAAAAAAAAAAAAAAAAAAAAAAGAATACTTACTATGTTCCAACTACTTTTCTTGTTACTGCTTGAGATTCATTCTCATGAAAAATTCTTGCCATGCCAAAATCTGATATTTTGGGGTTCATGTAAGCATCCAACAATATGTTGCTGGTTTTCAAATCCCGATGAATAATTCTTACTCTCGAGTATTTGTGAAGATAAAGAAGCCCTTGAGCAGTCCCTTCAATGATGAGTTTGCGTTGTCCCCAATCCAGCAGCGGTCGTTTTCTTGAATCTGCATTAATTATAAATTCAACGACATGAATTCACTCAGCAAACTCAGAGAGACACAGAAGAAGATTTAGACGGGGAAAAGATCAGTGTAAGAGAAGCTTAAATACCAAAAATGAAGGCATCCAAGCTTCTGTTTGACATGTATTCATAAACTAATATCATTTCTTCCCCGTGAATGCAGCAACCCAGAAGCTTAACTAGATTTCTATGCTGAAGCTCGGAAATAAGCTTCACCTCAGTCCTGAACTCCTCAACTCCTTGTCCAGAATGTTTGGAAAGCCTTTTGACAGCAACTTCAACTCCAGGTAATGTACCCTGCACCAAATATCAGATGCTTGGATTGTGTCGTTTCATCATTAGCCACTCCCTTATTTTTATTTGTAGCTTAGTAGTAGGATTAGCCTCACACTCTTGAGACAATTCTATTACAGAACTACTTGGAATCCCAAAGAATTTGGAAGAGATTTTTACTTTCTCTATGGCCTATGAATTTGTCAATTCTAGATTACAGAATAAAAATACCTTAAAAACAGGTCCAAATCCACCCTCTCCAAGTTTGTTTGCAAGAGAGAAGTTTCCAGTGGCAGCTGAAATGGAGGAAAAGCTAAGCATTGGCAATTCTTTATTCTCTCTGCTGAGTTCGCGTTCGTTTGGGTTACTGTCTTTTGGTTTAACCCAAAATATTGATAAAAGCCTCTCACTTGTCACACCTTGACTTGTTACTATTCCTGGTTGACACACACAATTAGTGATCTCATCATAATCATATGGTAAAGAAACTAGAAATTTGGTTGATCAAGTAAAGCTTCTGTCGGTTTTACCTATAGGAATGGCCTTTCTCCGGTTTGAACAACAGAAGTACACGATCACAATGAGAAATATCAGTGACAGTACTGGAACTAGAATCGCAGACAACAAATCAGATATCCTTTTGCGATCTAAGAAGGAAAAATGATTGCTCATCAGGCTCACTTTTACAGTATAGAAGGGAAAAGCACATCATTGCTTCTCTTATCAGCAGGCATTTACAAGCATTCAAAATGAATAATACGTGTGTCAGATAGAGTTGGAAAATTCACAGCTAGTTATTTTATGCATGCAACATTATTCTAAATTCTTAAATGGAAAGAGAATATGAAGAATCTACACAAACTCATTGGTAATATGTGATAATAACAAAACTTATATTCTAGGCAGGAAAGAAGCAGAAGAACAGAAAGGGAAATTGCAAAAGTATTTGGAACAGAAGACCGTGTTCTGCAACAATCTGAACTCAACTTTGGACATCGGATAGATATGATATTCTTATTTTTAATGTTGGTGAGGAAAGGCATCAGGCTAAACCAGAAAATTATTGATTGATTGATTTTCTCATTTGTTCAGTAACTAGGAAAAGCTTACCAGAGCCACTGGAGTGAGTTGAAATGTCACCGCGAATGTAGATGCTGTGGTTTCCTCTCCCTGATATCTGCAGATCACTTTTATTTCCATAATAAATTTCACAAATCTTGTTGTCAACATAAAAAGTTGCATATGCAGTACATGAACAATCACTTTTGCATAACAACTCGCAGTCACTGGGACCCATCCGCACTGTCATATTTACCCTCATAGAATTTGGCATCAACCCTTTGATCTCTGAGAACTTATCTCCATCTCTGCAGAGGGATGGCATCAGTGACAAACACCCACTTGAGTTTCTCATCATTGTGTCATGGCATAGTGAATGATTCTGTATTTTGATATCCTTCCCAACCAGTGTCAGCTCATTAATATCCCCATTTGAAGCTAACTCAAGCCACGAAAAAGTATCGTTTTCGTTACTTCTGAAAGAAAGATATGTTTCTTTGTGGTTTGATACAAAGCTGAAATTATACTTTCTTGGTGAGGTCTCAAAAAACAGCTCGAGTCTTTTTCCATCCCAATGACCAATCTCTTGGAAAGCAGGATTGATATTGGTCCGCCAAATATCAAAGCGTGTCTTATTTTCCGAATCCAGAACAAGAAGAAAATGACCTTTGGAAGGGTCCAAAGGGCTCAACCATGATACCAGGAATCGGTTCCTCGGGTGTTTTGTGTTCAAGTTGAACGAGCCTATTCTCATTCCAGGAAGAAATGTATCAGTTGGGTTATCGAAACTCTGCCAAACCGTTTTGTTCCCCTCAGAAAGAACCAGATTTCCTGTATCAAGAAGCTTGGCACTGGTATTCGCATCTTTGGCAAATGCTCCTTCGCTTACACTTATGGGGACCCCTCTCTTATCACTCATCACCAGGTTCCCATCTTCACTTATGTACAGAGTCGGGTTACTCACCATGGGCTTTTCCTGGTTTGCTATCCAAACTGCTTTCTTGTATTTATCATTCTTTAACCAGATTCCCAAGTAATATTTGTTGGTGAAGTTGAAGAAACCAAGCTCAAAAATTCCACCAGAAGACACCAAGGTTTGGTTACTTTTCAAAGTATGTCCTGGTCTAAGGTTATCTGATGCATGAGATGTGCAGAAGAAGCAGCAGCATAACCAGATATTCACCAAGACATATAAGATTAATCCCTTGACCACCTCCATTTTTAAGGGTATGAAGCTGCAAAACTCAAATGAAGATTTCAAGTATGCTAGACCATATATTACTTTCCAAAGGTTAAAGATGCATGGGATTTGCTCAAGACCAGGACAGTGCTGGGACTGTATTTGATATAATAGATAATATTATTTACAAAATGTAGAAAGAGACAGAAGATTGACTTCATTTTTATTAAGATTTTGGAGTCATGAGCTGAAGTGGAATGGAAAAATGGTTTGAGTTAATTTTCTGATTCATTTATACGCCACTTCCCTTGTACATTTTTAACAACGTTGCTAACCATATGCTTTAGTTTGATTAAAATATAGTGGATTTGTGTTTCAGACCAAGTCTTGCAAATCTTTTTTAAAGCTAAGGATTTTGTGGAACATTTTGGTGCTTCTTTCTCTTCCAACTTCCAGGCTGTATCCTAATATATCCAAGACTTATTCAATGCTGACCAGGGAATTAATTATAAAGGGTATGTTTCATATAGCGTCACTGGAATGAAACAACAATATGTTATATATGTGCAAAAAAATATTTATTAAGTATAGCTTACTCTGTTTGGTACTATTTTAAGAACATTTTTATTCTTTGAATGGAAAAACATGCAAAAATTAAAAGGTTCCAAATTCTTTTATAAGAAACACAAGCTTGGAAACAATCAAAAGAAAGAAACAAGTTCTTATAAAAGAAGGAAACAAGATCTTATACATTACTTTTATGTTCTATAGCAAATAGAAAAGGGTATGCATAAGTTCTTCTTCACTAAGGCCTGCAAAGAAGTTATTAAGACAATACAAGAGTCCGCACAGAAGACCAGAGTCATGACCAGCTTTTGTCCTTATCCGTTTAAGACATTATTATTGTCCATTACAACATCTCCAATTTTTCCAACATAAACCAGATATTTAAATATGTTTTTTTTACAATTAAAAGATAAAAAATGAACATTTATTGCATGCTCTCGAATCATTGAAAGACTATGAGGGAATTTTTTTTGCCCATTACTTTCATGATGATACACCATTCAAATTTATCCAAGTGTTTTAGAAAATAGAAGTTACAGTCAAAAGATCAGCAGTCAGCATCAGATGGAATTCACTTAAAATTTAAAATATAACATGAATGTTAATTAGTTGAGACAATTTTTTGGGAGGGTAACATTTTTATATTCCAATCAAAGTTTCAAAAAGTTTAAGGCAATTACTTTGTTATTAAATTAACTTGTAGCCGGCCCGCTGGTGGGTTTTTATATTGAAATGCAAAATGTTTTTTTTTTTTCCTTTGAAAGGTTTACTATCTTTTAGTTTCTTTAGCAAAGAGATTCAGCAATCATAATATATACTTTACAAGTTTTATTTTATTTTATTTTATTTTTTTACTTCAGGCCATGAGATTTAAGTGGCAGCAAAGGGCAGGAATCTTGAAGACCAAGACCAATTCTTTTTTTAATTTTTAATTTTTATTTTTGTGAATAAAAATGTTAGAGGGTAGAAGTAGAGGTATAAAATGGACTGTGCTGTGCTGGTTCAGTCTATTTAAAAGTTTGTCTGTTTGTGTTTGTGTCAGTTAATTTATTTTTCGTGTCATGTTAGTACCGACCCATTTAGTTTTTGGGCCGTACCAAGCGTGTTATGGACCCAAGCACTTATGTGCTCATGCCGAGCAAATATCGTGCTCGTGTAAGACACAGATCGTGTCCGTGCCTGTTCCAATTATATTTTGTATATTTTTTATAATATAAATTATATATCTGAATAAAAATTATTTAAAATAAAAATTATAAATAAATTAAATTAACAATTAAATAATATATTTTATTTTTTAATTATTTAGCATGTGACGTATTTGGTTTGTCACGTGTCTGTGTCATGTTTGGGTTGTCACATGCCTGTGTAGTACTTGGCTCATTAAATACTTGTGCTGTATCAAACACGGTCTATTACGTATTTTGTGTTTAATATGACACGGTTTATAACATAACGTGCTTGTGTTGTGCTCAATTTTAACGTATATGTGTTGTGCTTATGCCGTACTCATGTAGCGCGTCTATTATTACACCTCTCGACAGAAGTGCTTCTGATCCATATGCTGATGGGGCTTGAATCTTACTCTCTTATTTAGAGTTTAAATTTATAACCAAACCAGCTATCCACCTGGATAAGACCATGACCAATTCAAACTACAGTTATAATTGATATGTATATAAAGTGTTCTATATGGTATTACCTAAGAATTAAAAGATGATGATGATTATTATTATTATTATTATTGTTGTTAATTTCAACTGATGACTCTTAAATTTAGTCTACAGGTTTCTCACATTTCATCTGCAGTCCCTGCCATTAGAAATCCGTTTGAATTTTTACACTTTCTCTCTTGTGCCAGTTTGATTTACTTTTATTTCTTTTTAAAAATAAATAAAATACAGATATATATATATATATATATTTGTTTAAACATATACCCTAATAAAATACAAATAAAATAAGTAAAATATATTTATACTTTCTTAAAAATAAATAAAGTTAATGTCTAAAAGGTAAAAAGTAATTATGCATTTTAAAAACTATGATAAAAATGCAATAAATACATTGAAAAAAACATAATATAGAAAAAATGAACGAAACAATTTTGAATGCAAAAATAATAATAAAAGGGCAGGGGTTGAAGCACCGTTAGCATCTAGATTGGCAGAGGTTCAAGACGAAAATCGCAGAAGGTGAATCGCGTCGCCGCTCGCCATTATTAGTCTCGATTTCTGAAGGCGTAAGGTGAGTTCTTTTCTGGGTTTCTTTTTTACTTCTATTTTTGGTATGGAAATGGAGAAATTTAGTTTTGTTTCAAATTTAGTATTGCTGAATGTTGTTTCCAAAGGTTGTTGCTTAAAATTTGTCCAATTCTTTGTGGACTATAAACTAAAACAACACCTCAATTTCTCTTCCACTTTGGTGCTTAATTTTGAGTTTCACATTTCGCAGAGCTTCAATAGTCATGCTTACTTTCCATTTCTTGATACAATTTATTCTTTCTTTACATTGGAGCTTTCAAACCTCAAAAAATTACTCAATATTAGAGTGGAGCAAATTTGAACGAAACATAGAAATTTTATAGTTGATGAACCTTAAAAACCATTTTATTGTAATGGCAAATAGAAATTTCAAGAACTAAGAACCACTCTTCAGCAGCAACAGGATTATGTCACTGGCACACTGCTAGCCTTAGAAACTTGTGGGTATGTTTAAATTTGAGTAATTCTTATGTACTTCTTGAGGTGTTTAGTCTATAAAGTTGCTAAATTGATTCATTATGAACTTCCTACAATTGCAGGATGTCTCAGGGGAATGATTCGAAAGATGTAAATTTATTACCCAAGGAAAATGGCAAAAAATCTGATATCTTTGCAGGTCTTGTGGTAGAACATGCATAATGTTGTTTATGCGCAAGATGTAATGAGCTTTTGTGCATAACTATTGTTCATGCCTCGAGAAGATCTTCTTTATATCATCCGTTGGGTAGAGCAAGCCACAATTTTGTTGTCTTGCATGATAAAAAACTATTGTCTAGATCAGTTTAGGTGAATTTTTTTCCTTCTTTTTTTTTCAATTAAAGCATCTTTTGAAGCAGATATTATTGTCTAAATGCAGTTTTTTTATTGTGTAAATGCAGTTTTTGTACGCAACTCCAGAGATAAATATTGTTCTACATATGGTGGGGCATCAATTATAAAGACTTTTAAGTTTCCCTTTTTATTTGGTCAATTTTTGTGGTAAGATGTTTCCATGAGATGATTGACCATATCTATATGGATGAATTTTTATACTTTTTTCTATTTTTTTTTCGTTTTTCCTCTGAAAAAATAAGATTTTAAATAAACGAAGTTCATGTTTCTTATGCCAAAAAAAGAAATAAAATACATGCAGCTATAATTGTCATTTCAAAAGCCAACCATATTGTATATATGGAATACTGTAACATTGAAAAACCAACGATTTTTTATTTTTATTTTTATTTTATTTATTTTATTTATTTATTGTTAACAAGTTTTACTATCCTAGTTAAAAGGGGACAAAAAACAGAAAACCCAAAATCTACATGTCTGTGTAGGCAGCTCTATACCGATAAGGCAAAAAACAAGCAATTGCTCTTCCAGTCTCAACAAAACCTCACAATTTTGCCAACATTTACACTGTTGAATAGGAAAAATGCATGTGTGCTTATTGATATCCAACATAGCAATGCATCCAATTTACATTGAAGATACACCTACAAGAAAGGAGGGGAAATTTTGCCAAAGAAACCAAGAAAGCGGAATAAAATCAGACATTGCACAGAAATTCAGCAAAAATGGTGTAAAATCAGTAAATCACCAATCTAATCGACCACAATTCTAACATGCAAATCAATAAAGAGCAGATCAACTCAATCAGCCAAAAAACAAGGGAAATATGGCATCAACATATAGCAATATAATTGGCAGAAATCATGGAAAAGAAAAATGAAGTATATTTGATTTCATCTGTATTTCAACTTCTCTAGCTTATTAAACACATAGCACATTCAAAATTATCAGAGCAACAAAATTCACCGTAATATATCCACTTGTCTCTGAGCGAGGAGCTTCAAAATCCGAAAGCTATGGATGACGATCCATGAAAGAGTATCCCATAATTACGTTGGTCGACACATAAAAACTATTTTTATATAGAATGCAACCGATATTTTGATAGATTATGATTGGTACAAATTATTTGTTGGAGTTTATTTCATTAGTTTGCAAAGATTTGCAATTGGTTATACTATGTTTATATATATATATGTATATATATTTGATATTCTATTTTATTGATAAACTACTTATATCACTATGAGTTTGGTAAGCTCACACTTATTTTTCAGGACTTGGTGAATGAAGCAATGGAAAAAAATAGCTTAGATAACTCTGGAGTATTACTTGTGAGCTTCATCGCCAATTTTGGTCTTTTGGAACTTAGTTTTTATGTTTAAGTTATGTCTACCTCTTTTTTTAATTAAATATTATTAAGTTCGAGATAATCATTTTAAATTTTATTTTGGATCATTGGAGTTAACTAATTTATATTAGATTATACCCGTGCGATGTACGGAAAACTTTATTATTAATAATATTATTAAATTATTAAAAATGTGATAATAAATACAAAATTTTGCAAGAAATTGAAAATTCATTCTCTTTTAAATAATTATTTTAAAATGTAATATATGAAAAAATTTCCAAAAATATGTATTTTTATAAGTACCTATGAGAGATTTCAGAAAACCTTTTTAAAGACCACATTATTTGTTGAATTACATCATTGTCCATCTTTATCTAATATCAATATCTTTAATTTTTTCTTGTCTTTCACTCTAGACATTGCCACATATAATTTACCATAGCTAAAAACAGGGCTTTGAAAGAAAAGTTCAACATTTGTTAAAGTTTGCCTTTGACTTTTGTATATCGTCATAGCAAAACAAACATAAAATAGAAATTGTCTCCTTTGAAATTTAGATAGAAGTTTCGAATACGAAGGAGTCAACGTCATGCGTGGAATGAATACTTTCTGGCCCACATTTGATCCAGTGATAAATTTTCCTTCTATAACATGAGTGCCTATCTGGGTGATTATTAGCCTTGTTCTATTACATAGTCCTGAAGACTAATCTATATTTCTTAGTAGTATAACATGAGCTCCAATTTTCAGCTTGAGAATGTGATTTGAAAGGCCCAAACAGTTAATGTTGTTCAAGAACTTTGGAGTGTAAAATTGCATTAATAAAATAATGTAATACCTCATTTGTGTATCATGCACAATCTTATCACACTTCTCACAGTAGAAGCCTTGGCCATCATGTTCCATTTTCTTAAGACATCTTTTGCAAGCATTGTAACACTATTTATGCTTTGTTTCATAGCTTAGAACAAAACAAATAGTAACACAAGATCCAACCTAAACTGGCATTTTGAACAAATTATAATGCATAAATATCTAATAGCAAAATTTAAATAAATAGAATTATATATTATTTAGAAATTATAATAACCTCTTAAGTGAATTTAATCTCATTAAAAGTCTTCCTTGGATATAAATTTAGGAAATCATCATGTAATAAAAGTACACTTTTAGAAGAACCATCATTCAGAATTGGAGCAATTGCTTCAGAAAGGCTAAATACACATTCACAGACTCCAATTGATAAAATCATAACTATTACACATGCTGCTAAATTAATAATTTTATAAAAAATTCAGCTTGTGAATTAACAATTTTATAATAATAGTGATGATTAATTTTTTATCTTTCTTCTTTCGCTATGATTAGAGAGACTGAAACATTGAAGTTCAGCTTTTTTTAAATTAACAATTTTATAAAAATAATGATGTTTTTTTTATATTTTTTCTTCTTTCACCATGATTAGATAGACTCAAAAGTATAGTATTGATTGAATGCACATTTTTTAAATGACACAAGTGGCATATAATTGTGGTATGAGAAATAATATAGATCAAAGTATCAACATTTTAAATTTAAAATTCTATTTAACTTCATCACAAACAAACATAATAGTGTTTATAAGATAAATAAAAAAGAGAGATTATTTTTAATGGGTAAAGAAATTTTTTAATTGGAGAATAAATAATATAGACCTACATGTCTTTTTATTTGAAAAAATAAAAAACAATCAAAAGAAAAATTATGTCAACCATGTATATTCCTTGACCATTGTCATTCTTTGCATGAATCCTTTTTACTTTTTTGTGATCAATCAATTTAAATTTATTTATTATTTTTTTTTAATATCCGAGCAAAATAAAAGTATTTTTTAATGACAATAGGACAAATACGTCATTATGTCTTTAACAAAAGAGAATCATAACATATAAAAATATTATATTTGTTTTGGAAATTAATAGATTCTGAGACATCAAAATTTATAAATAGCCTAGTTACATAGAATTGGATATATTGGGATTGCCTAAAACAATAAATTCAGTAAACAAACTCTAAAGTAAATACATACATGGTAAATGTTAAAGAAGTATTACAAAAGTTAAAACGTTGAAAATCTTTAATTTTCAAACTGATGGCGTCCCTATCAAAGTGCAGAGTAATGAAATAAAAATAAAAGAAAAAATATTCAAATAGAAACTAATGAAACAAAATATTAAAATTGAAGAAAAAAATACCATAAAAAATTAAGTCTTAAGCATATCTATTTTTAATAAAGGAAAACTTTTTTTTTTTCCAGAAGAATATCAAATCAAATTTATCTACTTTTTTACTATATGTTAAAAATAATATATCATAAATTTAAAAAGTACGTAAAATACATAGAACCTACATAAATTTTAATTTTACACCACTGGATTATGAGAATAATGACATCATCAGTATGCCGTTCAAGATAAAAATTGACCATTTTTGCATAGTCATCCCATAGAATGTAAGATAACTTCCTATTATTGTATAAAAACATACACAACATATGATGATAATATCAAAATGATGATTAGGTAAAGACATACTAATATTTATAATATCAAAATAGTTTACATACTGAAGATCTTCAAAATTTATAACAATTTTCTGGTGTTGCTTTCCATTTTTATTAAAATCATCAAATTTGTGATAATAAAAAATTTTATCGATCACATCTGCCAACAAAAATATAATTATCAGTACAACAAAAATAAAAAATAAGCATGGGCATTTATGACAAAACAACAATTACAATAAAATAAATAAATAAACTAAAATAACAAAAAGAAAAGAAAAGGCCAAAAGATAAGGTCGACGAATCCCTCATAGTGAAAAGCAAATAAATAACTTTTCGCAAAAAAGAAGTTAGTACTTTTAATTTTTTGAGATTTTTTTAGTTTAGGTTTTTAATATTGTTATTTAGATTGTTATTTTTTTTCATTTATCCTAATTTAGATTTTGTTTTTTGATAATAGAGTTTAAATATCATTTTAGGTGATTGGTATTAAATTGTATTCATTTTTAAACTTTAAAAATACTAAAACATAAAATATTTAAACTATTTTTAAAATTTTGTATTTTGGTATCTCTATTTTTAAAAAAATTAGTGCATATCACTTTACTGATATTAAACTGTATCAAAATTTTGATAAACTTTTTCACAAAAGATCATTTTACATAAGCATGAATTTTTCATTCATATAAGAATTTATAACAAAATAAGTGAACAAGTTCATATATTGTTAAGATAGAAAATAAAAAAAGATAACACAATTACATATTTATCTTGCGAAACCATCTTAAAGCTGTTAATTTCGCCATGCTCATTATTGTCAGGGATTGTCCACAACCTGACTTCCATACATCTAATCTTTTAGGATTGCTTAGGGGGAGATATATTACAAATAGATACTACGTTTTTAACCATAGCCATATGTGTTAACAATTAAATCAAACTCAATAATTTAGAAAATGAGGAAGAGTGGAAAATTGACCGGTCTATTATGAAAATTGACTACAACAATTAAATTCACGCATTAGTGCCATTTTAATTTCTAATATATATATATATATAAATATTAAAATTGAAGGAAAAATCTAGTATAGATTTATTTTGGCATTAGTGCAATTCTATTTAAGGATAAAAAGGGTAAAATCCATTATTTTGGCATTAGTGCCAATTTTAATTTGTTCCATTAGCATTATAGAATTTGGCAACAGACTCTAATTTCCTTCTTTAATTGAAAATAAAAAATTAACCTTATTATATCCGTCAATGCCATAAAATTAACTTTATTCTATTTAATCAATGTAAACAAAATATTAAAATTGAAAAATAAAATACCATAAAAAATTAAATTATACCATAAAAATTTTAACTTTTAAAAACAGAAAAATCTATATAAAAAAAATATATTTACATATATAAATATTAAAATTGAAAGAAAAATCCGGTAACATCCACTATTTTGGCATTAGTGCCATTTTATTGAAGAAAAATCCGGTAAAATCAAATGTGATTCTAATTTGTGATAAATTAATGATTACCGATGACAGTTTGGCCACAATAATATGCTATTTGCACAGTCCATTTATATTAAGTTTCGGTCTCTTATTTATTAATTGGTCCGATTAGCATTATGAAATTTGGCAACATACCCTAATTTTCTTTCTTAATTGAAAACATAAAATTAACCTTATTCTATCCATCAATGCTAAACTTTATTCTATTTAATCAATATGAACAAAATATTAAAATTGGAAAAAAAATACCATAAAAAATTTAACTTTTAAAAACAGAAAAATATATAAAAAAAGATATATTTATATATATATATAAATATATTAAAATTGAAGAAAAAATCTAGTAAAATCTACTATTTTGACATTAATGTCATTTTTAATTGTTCTAATTAGTATTATGGAATTTGACAAAAAACTGTAATTTCCTTCTTTAATTGAAAACAAAAAATTAACTTTATTTTGTCCATCAATGCCACAAAGTATTAAAACTGAAAAAAAATACTATAAAAAATTAAGTTATACCATTAAAATTTTAACTTTTAAAAAATAGAAAAATATATATAAAAAAGAAATATATATATATAATATAATTTTTGAATGAGCGAAAAAATATTTAGTAATAAAAAATGAAATTTTTTTTAAGAGAGAATAGAGTTTTAATATATTATATAGATAGATGTGGTTTATTTTGGAATATCAATCTTTAGATTTTAATTTAGACTTGAAATTTACAATTATTAATTTATTGACTTTTATAGTAAAGATTATTTAAATGGACATATTCATCACTTATGTTGAATTTTAATATTTATATTAAATTATTATCATCATGATAGTATTAGAGTGTTACACTAAACATTAAAAGTTTTTATGAAATTAACCCCTTCCTAAAATGAAAATAGGTGGCTCGCTATGATTTGGCCATTAGTTTAATCCAACAGCCAAAAACATCTCTTTCATTAAAACTATATAAATTTAGATGGCATAGAAAAGAAAATCTCTAATAAAAAAATAAAACATAAAAAACTTCAATACTTCCAAAGTGGTACCACTTTCACCCAATTGATACCATTTGTTTAAAAAAGCCACATCAGCTGCAAATCATTGTAATAATTAATTTTTTATTTCATTTTTCTATTCCATAGGCAGATAGCAGAGGAGAAGAAAGGTAGGTCTGCCATGGCCAGATTGATGAGCAAAGACGCCCAAGTTCTTTTCCATTCTCTTCATTCTGCGTATGCAACCACACCGCATCAACCTCTCCTCTCTTTCTCAAATATGAACTAAATTCATGGTTTTTGACCCATTTTCTTCTCCCGATTATTGGGTAATGGGTTGCTTCAAAGCCATGGCTTGGCAAAGTTGTAATTCTGCACGGAATGTGAATGTGGAGTGATGGAGAGAATGGGACGATAAGCTTAGGGTCATTGCAGCTTAAGCTTTAATGGGTATTCGATAAATTAGAGAACGAATGGGTTCTGCGGGAGATGGGTTTTTGGGTCACTGGCTCTGGCTATGGTGGGTTTAGTAAATTTGGAGACGGCTTGGGGGCCTAAATGTCTGAAATGCTGGATAAATGGGAGTGTTTTAAGAATATAAAAAAAATTGGTGTGGTAATAAAGAAAATAGGAGGTTTACGATGTTCTAATGGAAAATCCCAAGGGGTTTTGCTTTTAAAAATGTATTTGTCAAAAAGACTATCAATGTCTTCTATAATGTTGCAAAGTTAAAATCACGTGACTTGCACATGTCGAAATAATTAGGAAATCAATGAAAAAAAAATTTGGAGACTGTTTGTATGTTAATATGAATTTAGAGAGGTAACTATCAAAAAAAATTTAGAAGCCAAAATGCAAAACCGTTTAGAATTCAAATGGCTAAATTCTCTTTTATAAAATCAATTCTTTTTTAATTTATAAAGTGGTACCTATGCCTGGTAAAATGTTACACGATACGATAACACGACACGAAACGAAACAATAATTTACGAGTTTGGATCAGCGATATTGGGTCGGGTTGATATCAGTGTCACACGATAAAAAAACGGGTTGAAACGGATTGGAACACGTTAACACGATGAGTCACGATAAGACATGATAAGAAAAATATTAATTTAATTATTTAATTATAGTTAACTTTTTATATTGTTTTTTTTTAGTTTTAGAAAACTATTAAATTCATATTTTATTTTATTTTAAAATGACAATTTTTATATCTATTTATATATTAATATTTTATTTTAGATTTTATCTTTTTTATTATTTATATTGGATGTACAATTTCAGTTTGATTTATAATATTTTAAATATTTTTAAATTAATTTTAGTTTGTTTTATAATATTTTGAATATTTTTAAATTTATAATTGAAATGCATATTTTGTTTTTTAGTCATGATAAATATTTAATATATTTTTAATTCGTAATATTTTACATATTTTAAATTCACAATTATTATTTATGTTGAATTTTAATATGTTAATATATTTTTTTAAATGTTTAACATATCATTTGAATATGTATTTAGGCTTAATAGACATGAATTGATAATGATTTATCATTTGACAATATATATTAATTTAAATAAAAAAATAAAATACTCACGTACATGTCTAGTAAACACGAATAAAACACGACACGAACACGAAACGATACGACACGAACACGGTTCAACACGAAAACTTAACAGGTTGAATTCGGGTGAACAAAATTTGACACGATACAAACACAATACGACACGAACACAGTTCAACACGACACGTTGCCAGACCTAATGGTACCATTTGTGCTGTACACGGATGTATTAGAATTTTTCTTCGTATTGTATGAGTAGATATAATATATATTATAAATAATATAGATAATATTTTAAAATAATTATTACTAAAATAATAATATTTATAACAAATGTTAAATTAATATGTAATTTAAATATTGTAAAAGTTAATATTTAATTTGAAAATTTTCATATATTTTTTTATTTTAAATAAAAATTATTTAAAATAAAAGTAATAGAATATGTAATCCACCCTTCCACCGTAATAAATCTGCATTTTTTTTATTTTCATTTTTTTCCTTCTTAGCAGAGCTCGAGGGAACTCTCGCGCTCAGTTCTCATACCCACTTCTTCCTTCAACATCTTCTGTACCATCTGTTCCATCCCATTCGCTATCACCATGCGCAGCTCATCTCACCACCACCCCCATTGCTACTCCCCACCCATCTTCACCCCATCTCTTTCCGCCGCCAAAACTTTCCGTTTACCCGTGATTTCCTCTTCCGGAACTTTTTCCGAACAGTTGGCGAGCGAAGTGTCTAAGACGGAGGAGATTTGGGAATTTAGTAATATAGACGAAAGAGAGCCTTTTGATTACGAAAAGTGCTTTGCGTCGACGGATTTGAAGCATTTGGAATCGCCGGAGCTCGAGGAGCTGCCGGAGCAATGGCGGAGTTCCAAGTTGGCGTGGCTTTGTAAGGAATTGCCAGCGCATAAGCCAGGGACGCTGATTAGGATACTCAATGCGAAGAAGAAATGGATGAGGCGAGAAGATGGCACTTATATGGCAGTCCATTGTATGCGGATTCACGAGAACGAGACTGCGTTTAGGGTATAATTCCTGTTGGCGAGTTTGAACTTCTATAAGTCACTAGGACAGTGAATTCAGTGAACTTCTATAAGTCACTAGGACAAGGAATGCAGTGGTTCTTTATTTGGTTAGTTTGCATAGCTTTATGGAAGTTTGTTGAACTTCAATACCAAATCATTTTTTTATTTCTTTTTCTTTTTTTAGTGCATTGTAAATTGGTTACCGGTTCTGGTTGTTAAAGCTTTTGAAAAATTTATCGTATCACCCATAATCCATTCTGGGTGACTTTGTTACTAGTTTAATCATTTCTGTTAGAAAGGATTGCTGTAGTGTCAGATATGTTTGAAGCAGTTTTTCATTTTTATTTGTTAATTCATAATGCATGTTATGTGTTGGAATTGGGTCAAATTCAGATTACTTTAGCTACTGGAATTTTGTGATTCAGTTTTGATCTTATGATTGTAAATCTTTCCAACATAGTATTTGAAATTTTAAAACAAACATGTTTTTTTTTCCTTTGGCTTATTTGGTAATATATCCTTGGTTTGTCGATTTAAAGTTCTTCTATTCATATTTTTTTAGCAGGTGTACATATGGATCATGCAACAGCATTGGTATCGATTTGATTTTGTCTTGCTATTAAGCTAGCCGATTACATGGTAAGGAGCGTAAGTTCTCAAAATGTCGGGAGATATTTGATGATATAATCAATCAAGGGCATGCTCCGAGTGAATCAACGTTTCACATATTGGTTGTTGCATATCTTAGTGCTCCAGTTCAAGGGTTCTTGGAGGAAGCGTGTAGCATTTACAACATAATGATTCAGCTGGGTGGTTATCAGCCCCGGCTTAGCTTGCACAATTCTCTCTTCAGATCTATTATTGGTAAACCAGGAGGCTCTTCAAAACATTTTCTTAAACAGGCTGAGTTTATTTTTCACAATTTGGTAACAACTGGGCTCGAGATACATAAGGATATATACAGTGGCCTCATTTGGCTACATAGCCATTAGGATACCGTGGATAAAGAAAGGATGACAGCATTAAGGAAGATGATGCAACAAGCTGGAATTGAACAGGGTGGAGAAGTGCTTGTTTCTATCTTGAGAGCCTGCTCAAAGGAAGGAGATGTGGAGCTCTCAAGAATATGTAGAAATTTTATGTAGGGCTCAAGAAGTAACTTGCAGAATCTGGCATGATAGAGTTCTTAAAAAGTGGTTTGAAGCCTCTTATGCCATCTTTTGTTGATTTATGAATATGTACTTTGACTTAAGCTTACATGATAAAGTGGAATTAGCCTTCACTCAGTGCCTTGAGAAATATTGACCCAAGAAGTCACTTGTATAGAATATAAAGTCAAAGTACATATTCATAAAGTGATAGAAATTTTATGTAGAGCTCAAGAAGTAACTTGCAGAATCTGGCGTGATAGAGTTCTTAAAAAGTGGTTTGAAGCCTCTTATGCCATCTTTTGTTGATTTAAGAATATATACTTTGACTTAAGCTTACATGATAAAGTGGAATTAGCCTTCACCCAGTGCCTTGAGAAATATTGACCCAAGAAGTAACTTGTATAGAATATAAAGTCATAGTACATATTCATAAAGTGATGGAAATTTTATGTAGAGCTCAAGAAGTAACTTGCAGAATCTGGCGTGATAGAGTTCTTAAAAAGTGGTTTGAAGCCTCTTATGCCACCTTTTGTTGATTTATGAATATGTACTCTAACTTAAGCTTACATGATAAAGTGGAATTAGCCTTCACCCAGTGCCTTGAGAACTATTGACCCAACCGTACTATCTGTAGAATATACTTGGATTCTTTAGTGAAAGTCAATAACTGTGAAAAAGCTGAGGAGATCTTTGTCCAAATGCAGAGTAAGGGGGGCAATGGTGTTGATGCTCGGTTATGCAACATCATATTAAGTGGATATTTGTCATAGCTGAGACGATGTATGATTTGATGTGCCAGAAGAGATATGATATTGTATCAGAATTGATGGAAAAGATCGATTATGTCCTGAGCTTGAGCAGTCAAGTGGTTAAATAACCTGTAAGCCTGAAGTTAAGTAAGGAACAATGCAAGATCTTAGTGGGGTTGCTGTTAGGTGGTTTGAAAATTGAATCTGATGAAGAGAGGAAGAATCACATGCTCCGCTTTGAGTTCAGTCAGAATTCCATTATGCATTCCATTTTAAAGAGGCATATTCATGACCAGTTCCATAAGTGGTTACATCCTTTCTGTAAGGTGAATGATGCTGTTGAGAACATACCATGTAGATTTTCTACCATTTCACATTCTTACTTTGGTTTCTTCGTGGACCAATTTTGACAAAAGAGCCGACAAACAATTCCTAAGCTAATCCATTGGTGGCTGTCACCCCGTGTTCTTGCACACTGGTATATGTGTGGGGTCCACAAGACTTCATATGGAGATATATAGTTGAAGTTATAGGGAAATCAGGAAGCTGCTGAGAAGATTGTCAAAGCCTTGAAGTCAAGATCCCTAGATTGCAGGGTGAAAATGAAGGGGAGAAAGTTTTGGATAGACTTTTTAGGAAAAAATTCAACCTGGTTCTGGAAACTGACAGAACCTTATATTGTAGATGACTTGGAAAAGTTTCTAAATGTGGGCGGGGAAACCAGAGGAGATAGTACAATTGAGACTGAAAAACATTAGCTTTGAAAGTGGGTTTGATACTGATGAAAAAGCTTCTGATTACAGTGATGATGAACTAGCAAAAGAAGATGAAGAAGAAGAATATACAGTAGCAGATGTTCGTGACGGTTCCAAAACCTTAAAGATGAAGCAATGCCTGAGGTACAGGAAGAGGAAAGTGTTGGAGAAAAGAAGAAGAATGGCAAATATGAAGAAGAAACTGATGAGAGTGAAGGGAATGATAATAAGAAAGCTACTGTGAGATTTCTTTGTAACTGCATTTCTGTAGAAAATTAGTGCCGAACTGGAATTTTTGCTATTTGTTTTTAGGTGATGATAAATGTGTTTCTTTTAAAAAATATTCCTCAATTTATCTTTAGTAATTAAGTGGATTAGCATGGTGTAGATGATATTATTGGCTCAATGGTAATTTTACCCTTTTCTTCCAACTAAAAGAAAATTCAGTCAATTGGATGTTAGGATTATATGCTAAAAATTAAATTTATATTTAGATCACTAATTCTTGAAATTTGTTCTTCTTGTTACATTTTTATTTTCATTATTAACTCTCTATTGAGAGTTACAATAAAAATGCAAACTTTCTAGACGTTCACTTCATCATTTATTTAAGGATCTTATTATGATTATAAAGTTTTTGTATTCTGTGTTTGAATTTTTGTTCTTCTTTTGCATATTTGCTTTGTGTTTGCAATAATTTTCTATAAATCATTATTGCAGTCTCAAATGTAAAGATGAAATAGTTCTGTTCCTTTTCACTTGATTGTGCATATAGGGTTTGTCCATGATTTTGGGAAATGAGTTTGTTACCAGTGTCTTCACAGTATGCATAAAGTCTCAGAATGACCCTGGTGGAGATCTTAAAAATCAGGCAGCGTTTTGAGGAGAATAATCGGACCCTTGCTTGGAACGGTAGTGAACTTGGTCAAGTTTGTTTGTGGTCCTCTTGAGCACAAGAGGGTGTCTCAAGCTGTTGAAATGGGGGAGACATCGAAGAGCCAAGAAAGAAGAATTGAAAAGCTTGAATCCAAAAAAGATAAGTGGACAACTTGTGAAGAAAATCTGAGAACCAAAAGTTTGTGAGAGAACAAGCCCTCAAAGTGGCTGGATGTGTCAAACGGTCAGTTACAAATAATGCCAAACAGTTGAAGTTCGGAGGTTTGCAAAAAGGACCACTTTGTGAGAATGCTTCGGTTAGTGGCTCTTCTATTTTTGGTTTAGTTGCTAATTGTTATGCAGGAAGCTTAAATGCAGGTTGTTGGAAACTTTGTGAAGAAGAAGAGTGAAAGTTTCCAGCAAAAGTGCCAAGGAGGAGTACTGAAATGCTGGCACTTTGGCTGATTGGCAAAGCTGATATGGCATAACTGATCTGGCAACAAAACCAGATCAATTGCTGGTTTCTTTTTGAAGTTTTGGTTAGTTTGTAATGCTTTCTTGCTAGTGCAAGAAAGCTCAAGTTAACAAGAAATTGGGTTCTAGTTTAGCTGGTTATGTCAGGGTAAGGAGGCTAAAGTTATGGGCTAATCTGTTTAGTTTTTCACAATCAGGGCAGCATGGCTGCGCCAGATTTTTAACAAGTGTTAGGTATATTTCATTGGATTAAGATGATGTCTATGGCTTGTAAAACAAGCAAAATGGAGAGGTACTGGCTGGTTGAGTGTTGGCAACATATGTAGTTATGTTCATAATGTTTTATGTTTTATTTGTGTCTAGTTTTTGTATAAATACTCTATCTGTTTATGAATGAATAATTGTTGAGTTTTGTATTGCAAAAAGCTTATTGTTTATCTTATTCTAGGTTCAAAACCGAACTCAAACCCATTGATAGACTGAGCCAGAACGTAAACAAACAACTTTCTTGTATTTTAAGTAACCTCTCAGCAAAGTTCTAACAATGTATATATGTATATATATATATATATAATTTGTTGAGTCAATGAATGATCATATATAGAATGTTATCGAGCTTGTATATCTGAAATTGATACATCGTTAACAGTATAGGCTTCTGGATTCTCTGACATATTATTTTCATCTGCTCTTCTGAAGATAGTAAAAGCTGGTTGTTTAGGATGTGGGGGAGTTACTGTATCTCCTCCAAGCATTGACACAACATCTGCCATTGTTGGTCTGTCTGCTGCAGTTTCTTGCAAACACAAGATAGCAACTTGGACACACCGTACAAATTCACCTATCGAACTACATGTTTCGGTCAATGACGGGTCCATTAACTCCAAGCATCTTTCATCTCTCCATAAATTCCATGCCTGTATAAAAAATTTACTTAAAAGCTTAATCATAAAGTATTGCTAATTCTTGAATGCATGAATAATATTGAATCTTATTGTTCATGGTCACTTACATATTCTAGTAGTTTCGTATATTCATTTGTCTGATCGAAATCTGCATTGTTTTTTTTGCCACTTAGGATCTCTAGCACCATGACTCCAAAGCTGAAGACATCCGATTTCTCAGAGAAGAGACCATCCATGGCATACTCAGGTGACATATAACCACTGTTTTCGTTATTCACAAATTTTTTCAGCAGTACACAGATAAATAAATGGAATTCAATTAATGTTTTTATGGTGCACTGCGTAATTGAATTTGGAAAAGTAAAAAAGGAAAAAGAAAAAAAGATTGATTCACTTACTATGTCCCAACAATTCGAATTGTGCTGGCTCTTGACTCATTGTCCCCAAATATTTTTGCAGTGCCAAAATCTGAGATTTTTGGGTTCATGTTGTTGTCTAATAATATGTTACTGGTTTTCAAATCTCTATGGATGATTCTAAGTCTAGAGTACTTGTGAAGATATAAAAGCCCCTGAGCTATCCCTTCAATGATGTTGACACGTTTTCTCCAGTCTAGTCAAAGTCGTTTTGTTTCATCTGTTGCAAGTAGTTTATTAAGCACATAAAGATTAAAAATTTACTAATTAGAAAGTGGAAATAACAACATAGACAAACCAAAAAGGAATGAATCCAAGCTCTTGTTTGGCAAATACTCATAAACTAATATCTTCTCATCTCCTTTAATGCAACACCCCAATAGTCTAACTAGGTTCCTGTGTTGCAGTTTCGAGATTAACATTTCGTTCTTGAATTCCTCTAGACCTTGTCCTGACCTTGTAAATAGTTTTTTACTGCTATATCTTTCCCATCAGCCAGTATACCCTATCAACGATAACCTTCTTAGTTTTTAAAATTCACAAGCTATATATTTTGCTGCTTATTTACGTTGTTGCACTCTAATATTTGGGATGTATGACAATTTGCTCATTAACCTTTAAAACTGGCGGCCATGCCCCATATTCTAAACGTTGCTCCAATACCTCTCACTGTCATTAATAATTAAATAATGTGTTTTTTCTCCCCACGTGCCTTTCACTTGCAACGCTAACATAGGTAGTTTTCGTCTTTCTCGCTCCATCTTTCTCTTTCTCCCTCTAAAGGGTTTGAAAAAAAAAAAATCGAAAAAGAAGAGCATGAAATTTTAGAAAGGAAATATAATATTGGGTGGATAGTTTCTTTCCTACGTGGATTTAGACTGGTAATCGTTTCTGCAAGACAGAGATTTTCAAATGGATGGATAGTTACTTTTCTATATGGATCAGACTTGGCAATCATTTCTACAAGAAAAAAAAAATTAGATTTTCATTTGACTTCTTCAATCTCTAAAATGCTCTATTTATTCCTTTTAGATTTACTTTTGTTTTTTTCAAACCTTTTAGAGAGAGAACGAGAAATAGAACAAGAAATACAAAAATTATCCATGTTGGCATGGCACGTGTGGGAGAGAAAACGATATTATTTAATGGTTAATAACGGTAAGGGTACTAGAGCAACATTTATAGTTAATAAGGGGGCATGACTGTTAATTTTAAAGGTTAGGAGACAAACTATCACACATTCCAAAGGTTACGAGACAACGATGTAAATTAAGCTTATATCCAGTAGTAGTAGTAGTAATAATAATAATAAATAAATAAATAAAATGATTAATAAAAAATTTCTCAATAACAATGTTAGCCTTACCTTGTAGGCAGGCCCAAAACCTCCCTGACCTAGTTTATTTGCATAAAAAAAGTATCTTGTGGCAGTTTCTATTGTAGGAAAGCTTAATAGAGGTAATTCATGATCCTACTTTCCATTTAACTTCTGCTTGTTTGCACCACTAAGCTGATCAATAGATGCCATACTATTCTTCAATTCTCGTATCAATACCTCTGTACTCATGGCTGCATCCCTGCTGCTTCCTTGTTTCCCTGGTTAATAAAGTAGATATAATTGTTAGATTGTGACATTTTTATTGAGTATATTGTTGTTTGATAAATGTATTTTTGTAATGTACTTTAGGAACTAAATGTTGTAAGGTTGCTCATTTGAAGTAACCGGTTGTTTGTGCTTCGTTTGGTTAAAGATAGGTTAATTTAGTTCTAATGCAATAGCATAAATTTAGGGATATGTTGGAGTAATTTGTGTGATGTATTTAGGTGGCTAAATAAGAGCCACAAATGTAGGAATGGCTGGACAGTAGTAGGTAGATCTTCCCATGGCATCTACTGTTCATAGAAAATGGTTTTGTATTTAAATATTTGTGTTTTCAATTTAATTATAGCCTTTGGCCAAAGTAGAGGCCTTTTGGCCGATTAGAAGGAAGTTTTGTATTTTTTTTCAATCTCTTCTTCTTCTTTGGATGAAACTCTCGGCCAACTTTTCTAACATGGTATCAGACCATTGAATGATCTTTGTGAGGACTTGTGAGTGTGTATTATTGTGGTAAAGCTTGCTCAAAACTGAAGCAAGATTTGTTGTTGTGAGAGAACCCAAGAAAAGCAAAAATCAAAACCTGTTTTCAGTTTTTTGTCACGACTTCAACACACTTTTTCAAAGAAATTTTTTCAGTTTGATAAAAAAATGGAGGCATATTTGCTAGCATATGTTGATATTGTTGTGGAGAAGGCCTTTGTGTCAAGACAAAGAAATGAAGATGTTGCCTCAACCAGTGGAAGACAGCTTGCTGAGAGGAAGACTAAAATTTGTGAGATGTGAAAGTAAAGGGGAGAAGAAAGAGAAGAAAAATGTTGATTTGGGTGCTTTAAAAGGTTTGGTTTAGTCACAAGATTGTCCTAGTGAGCTTGGTCAAGCTTGTTGGGATTCTCTTGAGCAAAAAATGGTGTCTTAAGTTGTTGAAATGGGGGAGACATCAAAGAGCCAAGAGAGAAGAATTGAAAATCTTGAATCTAAGAAAGAGAAGTGGACATCTTCTGAAGAAAATAGAGCATCAATGTCTACTCTAAAAATGCCAAGGGGAGTGTTAGATTGTGACATTTTTATTGAGTATATTGTTGTTTGATAAATGTATTTTTGTAATGTATTTTAGGAACTAAATATTGTAAGGTTGCTCATTTAAAGTAACCGGTTGTTTGTGTTTAGTTTGGTTAAATATATGTTAATTTAGTTCTAACGCAATAGCATAAATTTAAAATATGTTAGAGTAATTTATGTGATGTATTTAAGTGGCTAAATAAGAGCTATAAATATAAAAATGGCTGGACAGTAATAGATAGATCTGTCTATGATATTTATTGTTTATAAGAAAATAATTTTGTGTTTAAATATTTACGTTTTCAGCTTTATAATTGCTTTTTGCCAAAGTAAATGCTTTTTGGCTGAATAAAAAAAAAATTTGTGTTTTTTGTGGATCTCTTCTTCTTTGGATGAAACTCAATTACTTTTCTAGCAATAATTCTTTAGCATATATGTGTGTGTGTATATATATATAATTTTTGTCTCATCCGGGGGACTATCATTGACGATGCACATGGGAAAAACTGTCGTCAACGAGGCCTATCATCAATAGTCTCTCCAGTTCAGGACTTTTGGATGAGAATTTCTCTCTCTCTCTACACACACACAATTAAGATATACTAAATACACGGTAAAGACTTTATAATAAAGATGTCCTTTTTGTCCAGACATGTCATTTTAATAATGTTAATTTATTTAAATATTTTTTGATTAATTTTTAATAAATTTTAATTATAGAAATAACAACATGTAAGATTTGCACGAAATTTACTAGTTATTATTTGAGCATTTCTAATGAAAAATATAAACGGCAGTATATGTGGTATAAAAATAAATATTATTTAATTCTAGGTAGCTTAAATATAGAATCTGTTCAAAAATTAATCTCTAATGGTAATATGTACAAAAATAATTTTTAGTTATTAATTAATTATATATTTTATTAAATATTTTTAGTTTTTGAACAAATTATATTTTTTAAAAAAATTTTACTTTTTAAAAAATTTGACAATGTCTGACAAATAATGTGGAGTGCAGTGTATGTAGCATAAAAATAAACATTGTTTAATTCTAGGTAGCATAAATATAGAATCGGTTCAAAAATTAATCTCTAATGATAATGTGCACAAAGACAATTTTTAGTTATTAATTAATTATATATTTTATTAAATATTTGTAGTCTTTGAACAAATTATATTTTAAAAAAAAATTTATTTTTTTAAAAAATTTGACAATGTCTAACAAAGTTTCCAGAAATAAACATTCATTTTGACAATGTATAGGATATATTAGCTCGATATTTATTCTTGACATTACTATTAGAGTTCATTTTTTCAAAATAATATATATATTTGTTTGTGTAGCAAGTTAACTTTAGCAATCTACATTCCGCCAAAGATGCTCTTATAATAGATTAATTGTATTTTTTTTTTATAATTTAATTGATAATTTATTTTTTGTTATGAGTCAATGAACATAGATGACACGCCTTGCACATATAATATCTTTATTATAAAATATGTTCAGGGCGTTTTTACTATATATATATATATATATATATATATAGTCCCTCTTCTGAAGCATGAAGCATTACCATAGGAAAACTATATTTATATAATATTTTAGTTGGGATACATAACCGGAATATGATCCATCACTCCTGTTATTGGTAGATTTTAGAATAGCCTCTGCCTCAAAAAGAGCATTGGAAGTTAGTCCTCGTCAAAAGGTCTCTAACTGATGGTGTATTAAACCATATAAACCCCTTATATCACAACCATCGGACTCGGATAGCCTGTTTTAGAGTTTAGTTTAATCAGATTTAAGTGAAGCTCGAATAGAACTAAGTCAAATACCTCTACAGCAGCACCGCAGCAGTTGGAAATAGCACAATGCGCAGACGACTATAGCAACAACTACCAAAGACACCAGTGGAACAACAATGCTTACCCACATACGTCTCTTGTTTGGATTTTCTAGAGAAATCAAATGACAAAAAATGGTCAAAACTTTAACATTGGAAAGTTGTTAACTAATACGTTGTGAATCAATATTTACACACAAACACACGTATATCCAAAAAGATAGTTTAAATGAAAGATGCTCATAAATCTACAAATTGCTTAAAACGAAATGTAAGTCAAACTGTAAGTAAGATCTTGAATGTTGTAAATTGGAGCTTAGCATGCCAATACTAATTGTGAAGTATAAAAATAAAAATCATTGCTCGAATGAAATATACTTGCAGTAATTTATAAATAGGAGTTGAACTATTTGTTAGAAAATGGTATTTTTAGAGAGTAAGACAATGTCTAAATGGCAAAGAAAGAAGCTGTTAGTGCAGCACCTGCTGGTGCAGGAATATTTAACCAGCAGCTCATGAGCTCTTGGCTGATTTTGTTTTAGTTTTCATGTGGTAGTAATTAAACGAGTATTGCTGTGACAGGTTAGGTAAGGCAGCACATGCTGCTACTGTTTTCTTTTTTTGCTGTATATGTATTTAAAAAAACCAGTTATGAAATGTGTAAAGTTGGTTCTTTGCTCTCTCAGTTCTCTTTCTTGTTATCTTCCTTTCACTCTTTGGTTCCTCTGGTTGCGAGCTCAAATTTTTGCAAATTTCTTTTATCTTCCTTTGTTGCAAACACAGTTTAGTTTTTAACACTATTTACTTTGCTTATGCAAAGTAGTCTATTTCATCAGATATTTGGCCATATAAAAATCTACACCCTGTTCCATCAAATTCTGCAGATGTATAGGCTTTACAGGAACAATTTTTCCTGCAAATCTTTTCAGTCATTGAGACCCAGACTGCGATTGTCGAAGGACTCCCAAGTATCCATGGTTCCACTTCTCAATATGAATTGATCTCCGCTACTGCACTTAGATGGCTTATCGCCTACGCAACCCTTGGACTTGTAGTTTTTATTTGCATCACAAGTTTTATGAGGCCAATGTGTCCATCCATCATATTCCCCTAGAAAAAAGTCAATTTTCCCAGACGAGTTCATCGTAATCCAAGAATTATAATTAGCAGGCACATAATAGGTAAAGTAGCTTTCATTCTCATTCGAGATGTAGCTGAACTTCAACTTAGCAAATTCAGTACCAAGAGTCTCATCAGAATCTAGAAAGTAGCTAAAGCTGTGGCCATTCCACTTCCCACCGCGCCAGTAGAGAAACCCTCTTTGCCAAAGTGAAAGTTGATTTGTGTTGTTCGGATCAACTCCAAGAGTGAATGCACCTGCTGCTGGAACTCCCGGGCTTACCCACGAAGTCAGAAAAACCTTTCGAGGCTGTCCAAGCTTAGAGTCAAAGAGTCCCAATCTCATGCCTGGCATAATAGTGTCGGTCGGATAATCAAAACTCTGCCACACAATCTGCTGTCCTGCTTTCAGAATGAAATTTCCAGAGTCAAGAAGCATGTCACTTGTACTAGAACTTGTTAATTCTGGGGTTTCAGAGCTTAGAGTTATACGAGTCCCATGGCCGTCACTAAGTACCAGCTTTCCATCTTGAGTGATATTCAGAATTCCAGAAGTATCACTTAAGGGATTCTCTCGGTTGGCCACCCAAACTATTTTCATATCACTGTTGTTCATGTATTGGATCCCCAAGTAGCGGTCACTGGAATAACCGAGATTAAAGAACCTTAATCGAAATACTTTGTTTGGGGACTCCAAGGAATCCCAGTCTCTCATGGTGTTAACAGGTGTTAAAGTATCTTCTGCGTGGGAAGCTTTGACATGGATGGAGGAAAACAATGCCAAGAGAAGCAAGACAGCAAAATTGCTTCTTCTTCCTCCTCTCGTTCTCTTCATTGCTGTATGTGTCAGCGAATTCAACACAAATACAGATGCAAGGCGTAGAGGTTTCGACACATACAAGACTTGTTACTTCATGAAGATGGATTGTTTCCTCGCAATTTCTGTTTATTCCGTTGTTGACTTTGAGTCAATATAACACGGTTATACTTTGAAAAAGAATACTACATTTCTTTTTATTCTTATATTATTTGTGAGAAAAAAATATTTAAAAGATTTTTAATTTTGGTCAATGCTGCATTTCATTTTTAAGCTGGTGAAGGGTGATTAAACCAAGACTCCATTTATACAAATTTGTTTTAAAATTTAATTACAAATAGAAAAACTATGAAATTAAATCCATGATCTAAAAAAAAAATTTTGCACATTTGACGAGTCTTCTGCCAGGCTGCTCTCTTCTTTTTTATTCTTCCTACGACTTCGTTAATCTAGTTTTCACCAAGAAATTATATGAAGGAAGGCTCTTAAAATTCATTTTGGACCATTTCTTGCTCATATCATAGAATAAGCAGTGCTACACTTTCACATGATTTGCTTTTATATATCCAGGTTGCTTAGTTGGTAGGCAGTACTCTATCTTATACAATGATTCTATTTTACGTTTCCTTTTTGTGGTAAGAAATTTGAAAGATAATAGAAGTGTTGTGTCTTGCCACACAAGGAATGTCCCATAATTTACATGATAATAACTTTACTTATTTCTCAAGTTCATGGATGATCTTAGAGTGCTATCGAGGTTCTATACCTGATATTGATACATTGTTAATAGTGGAGGCTCCTGAGTTCTCTGCCATTTTTGTGTCAGCTACTTTTCTAAGGATAGAAAAGGCTGGCTGTTTAGGATGTGGGGGAGTCACCAAATCACTTCCAAGCATTGACACAATATCTGTCATGGTTGGTCTATCTTCTGCAAATTCTTGCACACACAGGAGAGCAACTTCAACATACCGAATGAATTCTTTTGTCGAATTACATGTTGCTGCCACTGATTGGTCCATTAACTCTGANAAAAGGAAAACAGTAACAGCATGCATGTGCTGCCTTACCTAACCTGACACAACCTTACTCATTTATTTTTTTGCAGCTTTTTTCAACAAAATATCTCCTAATTCTTACTTAATCATATAGGGAAACATTTAGTTACATTTCAACAAAGAACTACTACATGAAAACTAAAACAAAATGCAGTTACTTCTTTGCACTAGCAGGTGCTACATTAACAAATTCTTTTTTTGCCACTTAGCCATTATCTTACTCTCTAAAAATACCATTTCTGGCACTCCTCCTTGGTATTTTTAGAGGTAACATCATGAAGAGTTGTCAATAATCTAACCTGGTTTTTGACAGAAACTTTGAGAAGATTTCTGAATTTTAAAAACCAGATTTGATTCAGCAACATTTTTCACCATTTGGACTTTCGAAGTTGAGGCTTCATGCCTCTTTTCCTCAACAACCTATTTGAATGATTTTATAAATACCATTTTCTAAATTTAAAGCAACTTTAGGATTGATGGCATCTAAAAACTCCCCATGAAGTTCTCCTCTTGAACTTAAATCCAAGGCACCAGAAATTTGTTGCTTGACACCTTCAGCTACTTTAATGGCTGATTTCTTCTCTTCAACAACATCTTTTTTAACTTTCTCATTCAAAGAATGCACATGGTTTTTCTTTACCTTTTCCAACTCATTGGCTGTCCACTTCAACTCAGTTTTGAGTTGGATCATTGCATTCTTTGTCTCTAGAAGTTGTTCTTCAAGTATTTCAATTTTCCTCTACTGGTTCAAGGATAATACCTCTGCTTCAGTAGCCTTGCAAATCATTTTTTGCTCAAAATAATTGCAAATATAATCACCAAACTCTTTGTAAAATTTTTGTGATTGATCATCAGCTCTTGCTGTCATGGCAGTGATCTCATTTCTTCCAAATCTACAACAAAGTTCTTGTTTCTTATTGAAACACTTAACACCTCATTTCCTTGAGGGTCACTTATAATGCATTTATTGTTGGAGAAATTTAGAGAGTATTGTTTCTCCAACATTTGGCCAACACTCAACAAATTCTCACTGATTTCAGGAACCAAATACACATTAGAAATAATTTTTATACCTGTTGGAGTAGTGACAGCAACATCTCCTCTTCCAACAGCATCCACAAGTGCTCCATTTCCCAACCTGACTTTTAAATGTTCATTTCTATCCAATCTCACAAAGAGTTGCTCATTGTGAGTCATATGATTTGAGCATCCACTATCAATCAACCATTTTGCCTTGTTGCTGCCCATTTTGACAGCAGATGTAGTAAACAAAGTTTCAAATTTTTCAGGTGGCTCATCCAGCACTTGAGCTTTATTGACCTGTTGAATTTGCTCTCCTTTGTTCTTGCACGCTTTATCTATATGTCCAAATTGTTTACAACACCTACACTGCACATTTGGCCTAAACCAGCAATATTTTGCTTCATGGCCCTCTTTTTTGCAATGCCTACAATAACCAAATTTTCTCCTTTATCCTCTTTGGCTTGAGCTTTCTTTGCTTCTTTCTCTTTTCCCTGCATAGCTTTTTTTATGCTTTGCCATCAAGGCAGTCTCATTTTCCACAGCCTCATTCTCTCTGAAAACTCTTCTTTGCTCAGTTGCTTTCAAGGCATTTATGAGCTCCGAGAGACTAATTTCACCAAGATCTCTTGATTCTTCAAGTGAGGAGATCTTGGCTTCAAATTTCTCAGGCAAGCTAACAAGAACTTTCTCCACCACCCTCTTGTCTGGAAGTTCCTCTCCAAGAACTCTAATTTGGTTAACCACCTTTAGAACTCTCTCTGTGAAGTCACTCACCTTCTCGGTTTCTTTCATTTTAAGTGTTTCAAATTCTCTCCTCAAGTTGAGAATTTGCATTTGCCTTGTTCTAGCACTCCCTTGGAACTCTTCTTTGAGTTTGTTCCAAGCCTCATTTTCTGTAGATAAGGTCATTATCCTAGTAAAAATCACATCCGAGATAGATGCATGAATGGCAGCCAAAGGCTTGTATTTCTTAGCTACATCTTCACTGTGTTATTTCATTTAAGCCACAGTGGGATTAGCTCTCAATGGACCTGGTTCCACCCCTTGGTCTGTGACTTCCCATAAGTCAAATGCTTAGAGATATGCTCTCATTTTTATAGACCAAATACTATAATTTTCACCAGTGAAAACTAGTGGTGATGGAGCTGAAAAATGGGCAGATGCCATGTTTCTAGAGAAGAAAAAACAAGATGTGTGAGCACTTAACCTGGATTTTGTCTTCTTTATGAAATGGAATTCAACCTCACTTGAACCGAGAGTTGTAGCTTTTCTCCCTTTGCAGCAAACCCTTCACAGCTCCTCCTAAGATCAGTTTACAGCTCTGATACCATGTTAGAAACTAGGTTGTGTTTCAACTAAGGAAGAGAAAAGAAATTTGCATTAAACTTCAGCTCAAAACTAGAGGAACCAAAGAGTAAAAACAAGAGAACCAGGAGAGCAAAAACTTACATTTACTTCATAATCTGGTTTTTCAAATACGTATATAACAAAAAAGGAAAACAGTAACAGCATGCATGTGCTGCCTTACCTAACCTGACACAACTTTACTCATTTAATTTTTTGCAGCTTTTTTCAACAAAATATCTCCTAATTCTTATCTAATCATATAGGGAAACTTTTAGTTACATTTCAACAAGGAACTACTACTTGAAAACTAAAACAAAATGCTAGTTACTTCTTTGCACCAGCAGGTGCTACATTAACAAATTCTTTCTTTGCCACTTAGCCATTTTCTTACTCTCTAAAAATACCATTTCTGACAGTAATCAAATATGTAAAAGGCAACATGGTTGCATCTGTCAAATGACAGAGATTATGTATTTTTTTTTTGTTTCTGATTTTATATAAACCATCTGTTTTACCCTTAATGTAATGAAGTGTCTTTTATGCAAATATATCTTGTTTTCCTCTCTTTAGAACCTCTCTTAGGTCATATTTCTAACAAGGCGTAGAGGTTTCGACACATACAAGACTTGTTACTTCATGAAGATGGATTGCTTCCTCGCAATTTCTATTTAATCTGTCGTTGACTTTGAGTCCATATAACAATGAATTGCCAATGAATTTTGTTACATATAAGACTTGTTACTTCATGAAGATGTACTGTTTCCTTGCAATTTCTGTTTATTCTGTCATTGACTTTGAGTCAATATAACACGGTTATACTTTGAAAAAGAATACTGCATTTCTTTTTATTCTTATATTATTTGTGAGAAAAAAAGATTAAAAGATTTTTAATTTTGGTCATTGCTGCATTTCCTTTTTAAGAGGGTGAAGGGTGATTAAACCAAGACTCCATTTATACAATTTAATTACATATAGAAAACTATGAAATTAAACCCATGATCTAGAAAATATATATTTTGCACATTTGATGAGTCTTCTGCCAGGCTGCTCTCTTCTTTTTTCTTCTTCCTACAACTTCGTTAATCTGGTTTTCGCCAAGAAATTATATGAAGGAAGCTCTTAAAATTCATTTTGGACCATTTCTTGCTCATATCATAGAATAAGAAGTGCTACACTTTCATATGATTTGCATTTATATATCCAGGTTGCTTAGTTGGTAGGCAGTACTCTATCTTATACAATGATTCTATTTTACTTTTCCTTTTTGTGGTAAGTAATTTGAAAGATACAAGGCATTGGGTCAATAGAAGTGTTGTGTCTTGCCACACAAGGAATGTCCCATAATTTACATAATAATAACTCTACTTATTTCTCAAGTTCATGAATGATCTTAGAGTGCTATCGAGGTTCTATACCTGATATTGATACATTGTTAATAGTGGAGGCTCCTGAGTTCTCTGCCATTTTTGTGTCATCTACTTTTCTAAGGATAGAAAAGGCTGGCTGTTTAGGATGTAGGAGAGTCACCAAATCACCTCCAAGCATTGACACAATATCTGTCATGGTTGGTCTATCTTCTACAAGTTCTTGCACACACAGGAGAGCAACTTCAACATACCGAATGAATACGTTTGTCAAATTACATGTTGCTGCCACTGATGGGTCCATTAACTCCGAGCATCTTCCTTCTCTCCACAAGTTCCATGCCTGCATCCAAGTTTTGGTCAAAAGCTCAGTCCTAGAGACTATAGGAAAATCTCTCAGAGCATGAAAAAATTTATGGTAGCTGCATTCTTACATATTCTAGTAGGCTTGAAAATATATTTGGCTCACGGAAGCCAGTGTTTTTCTTGCCGCTAAGAATTTCTAGCATCATGACTCCAAAGCTAAAGACATCAGACTTTTCGGAGAAGAGACCGTTCATGGCGTACTCAGGAGACATATAGCCACTGTTTTCATCATTCATCAAATACCTTAATTAGCGCAAACATATGGAAGGTGTATTCTTCTAACAGCCCCAAATTGAATGCACTTGATATTAAATGTAGGTCATATTAATGAATCAAATTTGTAAAAGGAAAAGAAAGTTGTTAGTTTCACTTACTAAGTCCCAACAATACGATTTGTGTTGGCTCCTGATTCATTGTCCCCAAAGATTTTTGCTGTCCCAAAATCAGAGATTTTTGGGTTCAGGTTAGCATCCAATAATATGTTGCTGGTTTTCAAATCTCTATGGATGATTCTCAGTCTGGAGTACTTGTGGAGGTACAGAAGCCCCTGAGCAATCCCTTCGATGATGTGTGCACGTCTTTTCCAGTCGAGCAAAACGCTTTTCGTTTCATCTGTTGCAAAGTTTGAACTAAGCAGTAAGCGCATTGTTCATATAGAAACTGAAACTAGTAAAATGGTGAAAGAAACTAGAAGTTGTAGCATACCAAATAGGAATGAATCCAAGCTTTTGTTTGGCAAATACTCATAGACTAATATCTTCTCTTCCCCTTTAATGCAACAGCCCAATACACGAACAAGATTCCTGTGTTGCAAATTCGAGATTAACATAACTTCATTTTTGAATTCCTCTACTCCCTGTCCAGATTTTCTTGAAAGTCTTTTGACTGCAATCTCTTGCCCATCTGCCAATGTACCCTGAAAACAACAATCTTGTTATTTACCGTTTTCTTATGTTTCAGTTAGAAAAAATAAAAATGTTGCTCAATTTCTTGGAATCTAATTTCAATTTTGTTACCTTGTAGACAGGGCCAAAACCTCCCTGACCCAGTTTATTTGCAGCCGAGAAGTATCCTGTGGAAGTTTCTATGCTAGAGAAGCTGAATAAAGGTAACTCATGGTCATGCTTTCCATTTAGTTTAAGCCTGTTTGTGCCACTGAGTTGATCTATAGCTGCCATACTTGTCCCCAGTTCCTGTATCAATACTTCTGTTCCCGTGCTTGAATTCATGGTGCTTCCTCGTTTTCCTAGTTAAGACAAGTAGATTGTTCCATTTAAGATTTAGTTTTCAATTTTTCTTTATCCTGAAAAGTGTATATATAAGGAGGATGCGACCATAAACTGGTTCATAATGGTAAATGTTATTAGAGTGGCCTACTCAAGTTGAGTCATACCCTGAAACCAACAGCGCTAATAGTCTGTGAGACCTTATACAAACCCATTAAAACACAACCATTTTAGAATTAATCAGATTTAAGTTATGCTCTAGTATGACTTTGACTTATCAGTTACATATCTATATATACCTCTTGAGCCGTCCTTCAAGAATTGGAAATAGCATAATGTGAACACTGCAGCAACGACTATCAAGGAGACCAGCGGAGCAACTATGATAACCCACAAGTTGCGTCTCTTCTTTGGATTTTCTAGAGAAAGCAAGTGGCATGAATCATCAAAGTTTAAACAAGGAAATTAACTTTTTTATGCTATTCGAAACCATGTTTATATAAACTAGAAACATAGACCAGCAAAAAAGTGTGGATGAAATATTCTTTGCTTTGATGCTGAACTCTGCATTTTACAAATTTCGTAAAACCATGCAGGTCAAACTATTAGAAGGATCTTGAATATTCTTTACTAGTTGGAATGTATAGCTTATCATGCCAATTCTAATTAATAATGAAGGGAAAAGCTTTGTTGTTTGTGTGAAAAAAAAAATAAATAAATAAAGCGGGTTTTATATCATATCTGTATATATATATATATATATATAAGGTGGATGCGACCATAAACTGGTTCATAATGGTAAATTTTATTAGAATGGCCTACTCAAGTTGAGTCATACCCGGAAACCAACATCGCTAATAGTATGTGAGACCTTATACAAACCCATTAAAACACAACCATTTTAGAATTAATCAGATTTAAGTTATGCTCCAGTATGACTTTGACTTATCAGTTACATATCTATATATACCTCTTGAGCCGTCCTTCAAGAATTGGAAATAGCATAATGTGAACACTGCAGCAACAACTATCAAGGAGACCAGCGGTGCAACTATGATAACCCACAAGTTGCGTCTCTTCTTTGGATTTTCTGGAGAAAGCAAGTGGCATGAATCATCAAAATTTAAACGAGGAAATTAACTTTTTTATGCTATTCTAAACCATGTTTATATAAACTAGAAACATAGACCAGCAAAAAAGTGTGGATGAAATATTCTTTGCTTTGATGCTGAACTCTGCAATTTACAAATTTCTTAAAACCATGCAGGTCAAACTATTAGAAGGATCTTGAATATTCTTTACTAATTGGAATGATTAGCTTATCATGCCAATTCTAATTAATAATGAAGGGAAAAGCTTTGTTGTTTGTGTGAAAAAAAAAATTAAATAAATAAATAATTCTAGTTTTGGTAAATAGAAGTTGAATAACTAAATATGATGTGCAAATATTAGATCAGTAACTCAAATTGTTGCAAGAGAAAAATTTCAAACTTAACATACCTTCTTTTATATGTGTGCTGTTTTTTATGGTACTGGTGTTGTTTTCTAATATGATGCTGCTGTTGCGTAAGTAAAAAAGATATCTATGTTTGGATTCATGAGCGTCTTGGTCATATGAAAATTGACATGCTGTTCCATTAGAATATAGTGACCCATAGGCTTTGCAGGAACAGTTGTTCGTACACATCTGTTTGCAGTCATCCAAACCCAGTGTGCTATTATCATGGTACTCCCAGGTATCCATGCCTCCATATTTATTTATGAACTGATATCCGCTACTACACTTATTTGATGACTTCTGGTCTATGCAACCATTGGAGTTGGATCCATTCTCTTCTTCTGCATCACAAGATAGATACCAGGCAACAGCTCCCTCATTCCCATCTATAGTAGTGAAAATTGACCCATTCGAGTCTATTCCAAAGTAGAGAGCATAATTGTAAGACACAGAATATGTATAGTAGCTCTCATTGTCATTTGAGGTGTAGCTGAACTTCAACAAACTAGTTGTAAGGTGGGGGTCTTCAAACCGAAAGTTGTATGGGAAGTAGGTAAAGTTGTGACCATTTAGGTTCCCACTGTGCCAGTAAAGTTTCCCTCTTCGCGAAATTGCAAGTTGATTTCTATTGTTTGGATCAACTCCAAGAGTGAATGTCCCCGGTGCAGCAACCGATGTGCTCTTCCAGGATGTTAGTAAATGATATCGAGGCTGTCTCGAATTCAAGCCTGCAAACAATCCCAGTTTCATGCCTGGTAAAATTGTGTCAGATGGATAGTCGAAACTCTGCCACACCACTTGATCGCCTGCTTTCAAAATGAAATTTCCAGAGTCGAGAAGCATGGCACTTGTATTAGAACTCATTGCTGGGCTTTCAGAGTTTAGAGTGATACGAATTCCATGCCCGTTGCTAAGTAGCAGATTGCCATCTTCAGTGATATTCACAACTCCAGAGGTATCATTGAAGGGATTTTCTCTGTTGGCCACCCAGACCATGCCTTTCTCCGACTCCCTAAGTGCTATCCCGAAGTAGTGGTTGCCGGAATCAGCAAAATAAAAGAATCTTAAACGGAACCACCCGTTCGGAGACTCCAAGTAATCGGAATCTATCAGGGCAGTCCCAGGGGTCAGTGTATGATTCTGGTCGTCTGCTCCTGCTTGGAAAAGCTCCAACTGATCCATCAGCCAGAGCAGGAGCAGGAGTAGCAAATGGGAATAATGGCTGATTCTTCTTGACCTCATACTCTTCGTTATGGGAGAGAGATCGTATTATGCAGCTTCAAGCTTATCTCACTGCGTGCCAGTCGAATTGGTGTCCCTGCAATTTTCAACCATGCATGCTATATTTTGCTGCAATTTTGGTAAAGTCAATGGAACAAAATGAGTGCTAATCTTCTTCAAATAGTTTTAGTTTCTACAGATAAGAGTGACTTTGCCATTATTTCTTTAAATTCCCATTTTGAATATCCCACCTCATTATAAAAGTTTCGGCTGTCTAATATATGTGTACCCAAATTAATGACCATATTTGTTACTTATTTTTTATTTATTGGTTGATGGATGTTACTTTTGATTCCCTTTAATAAAGTTAGACATCTAGCTTTTCTGTTCACTTTTGTCCCATGGAGAGAGGTCTAGTGGGAAAGCCAACGATGAAATTGTATTTTATTGATTGAAGTGCTTTTCCAATTATTTAGGCTGCTTTAACTTTTGATAGGCTGCTTTAACTTTATTTTTTTTCTGAAAGAAAAAAGATCTATCAATACGGAATCAAAAGCTGCTTTAACTTTTGAACGAGTGGATGGCTAATGGTAATCAACCCTTTATGGTCATATCATATATAATATATTGCATAATGCATGTCTCATTCATATCATATATAAGCATATGATAAGGGGTTAAATGTAATTTTGTATTCTAATTTTTCATGGTTGTGCAATTTGGGCTCTCAACTTTATAATTGTGCAATTTGAGTATTTGATTTTTCAAATCGATGCAAATTAGTACAATTTTATAGTTTCAGTAGACACTGTGAACAGGTACACATGACCTTTTTTTTTTCTCTTAATTTGAAGCAAATGTCAAGATATCAAATTGCAAAATGGTTGAATATGGTTAAATTTTGAACTCTTCGTTGAGTTGATTGCGGCAAAATCAAGTTTCAAAATGTTGGGAGTTTGATAGTACAGCAAACATTGATCCTGAATGACGTTGGTGGAGTACTTTAACTCGCCAAACGTTTTAGCAACTCAATGGTAATTTCAGTGACTTTTGAGTGTTTATTAGATTGTTTTCCAATGCCATAAGTTTGACATTATCACATAGATCGATGAAAGATGAACATTTTAGGGTGTGTAGTGAGAACCCGCTTGCCGGAGACGAAACATAGATGGGAGAAAAAGTTTTCATTTGGTGCTAGTGTTGATCCCCTAATGTTGATGGTAAATGCATACCTTAATAGTCACATTGGCTACAAGTTACAGTATTGTGAACAGCTTTTCTGGCTTATTTGAGTTGTAAGGCTAACACGGTTTGCTACTTAAAACTTATCGGTTAGCTTTGAGATAGAATGTGATTATCACTTGCCATAAAAATGGTGCTGACTGTGGATGGTCTGACAATGCGCTTCCATAGTGCGTGGTGGCATCCTTGCTAGTTCGCTCTATTGTTTGCTTCAAATTTAAAAATATATATATATATATATATATATATATATATAGATCATGAGCTTGCCGCGTGTACCCTTGAAAAGTATATCTATTGAAACTGTGAAATATAACCAATTTGCATCGATTTAAAAAATTGAAGGCCCATATAGCACAACTATGAATTTGAGGGCCCAAATTGAACATCGAAAGTTCAGGGTACTAAATTGAAATTAACCCATTATCACATGCTTGTCACTTGAACTTCGTGAATGGCTCGTCCAATGAAACTATTAAATTGGACCAATTTGTACCAATTTGAAAACTTTATGGCTTAAATTAACCAAACATGAAGTTTATGGCCCATCTCGCACAACCCTTATAGTTAAAGGAACCAAATTGCAATTAACGTTATTTTTTAATAAAAAAATATATTTCTAAATGGTATTATAGATATCAAGCTATAAGCTTTAGACCATGTGATATTGCAGCGTTGGAACATCTGAGATAATAACAGAGTATATCAAAAACTCAAATCTTAATTTTGAAACTCGCAACTGTAAATGTTCGAAAGATTTCTTTCCTTCAAGGCAAGCTACCATCCTCAGTGATCTTTAATTACATATTTGTATTAATATATAAAGGGTTAATTATGTTTCACACCTTTGCATTTTAGGGTTAGTGTCAAAATAGTCCCTACACTTTATGTTTGAACAATACCCTTTAATCAAGAAAGAAGAATAATATACCCTAACACTTGGACAATATTCCAAATACGTCCATTTATTTTAACTTCTATTAAATTTTAGAGATAAATGCACTTTAGTACTCTGTAGTTTGATAAACTTGCACATTAGGCTTTCAAATTTCGAATATATCACATTAAGCCTCTAATTTACATTTTATGTCACATTAGACCTTCAAGTTTCAAGTGTATCACATTAACCTTTCAATTTATATTATATATCACATTAAACCCTCAAATTTCAAGTGTACCACATTAATCTTCCAATTTATATTTTATGTCATAATAAGGAATATATAATTGATATTTTAATGTAGCCCAATTTATTGTGGCATAAAATATATATTAAAAGATCAATATGATATACTTGAAATTTGAGGGCCTAATGTGACATAGAATGTAAATTGAAAACTTAATGTGATACACTTGAAATTTGAAGGCCTAATGTGGCATAGAATTGGAGGCTTAATGTAATACATTTGAAACTTGAAGGCCTAATGTGCAAGTTTATCAAACTACAGAGTACCAAAGTGCATTTATCAACACATCAGCATCAAATTATTACTTATAACTAGTAGACCAAATTCCATATTATAATAATAATAATACTATTACTACTACATACATACATACATACATACATACACTAGAGTGTAAATAGAAGAATATTCAAATTTTAGAACTATGCAGCTTAGACTGTTAGTAAAATTATCAGGAATACATTTCTCATTTGTTCATACTAATTTTCAATTTTAGTATTAATTTACCTTGTTCATGTGTCATTGATGTATAGTAAATATGGGTAAAATTATTTACCCATCTAAGCTCAATATCTAATATCTTTATAAAGATGTGGTACAGCCCATTAAAGCTGGAGGCTAAATTTATATTATTATTAGAAAACCACATGCTTATAAGGATGTGTGGTACAACCCATTAAAGATGGAGGCCAGATTTTATAATATTATTAGGAAACCACATGCTTATAAAGATATGTGGTACAGCCCATTAGGGCTAAATGCCAGATTTTATAATATTATTAGAAAACCACATCCTTATTATGACATGTGGTAACCCAGATTTTATAATACTATTAGGAAATCACATGTTTATAAGGACGTGTGAAACGGCCCATTAGGGCTAGATACCAAATTTTATAATATTATTAGGAAACTACATCCTTATAAGGACGTGTGGTACATTCCATTAGAGCTGAAGACCAGATTTTATAATATTATTAGGAAAACACATACTAAAGTTCTCTTATATAAGCCTCATTATGCTTCTCCTTCTAGGCATCTCATATCTACTATTATTCTAAGATCATCCATTATTTCTTTTATCTCATTTTATTATCGTATCTTATTCTCATCTCAAAATTTTTAGCATTCATAGATTTTTGTTCACTTCATCAAAGGGCCTCAATGTTTTCTATTTTGGCAGGCTCACATATTCTTTGATGGTTAAGAAAGGTGCACGATTGACCATTGGTATGATTTTTTGCATCAACAGTTAATAAGAAATTTTTAGTTTGATTGAATATCAATATTTGTACAAATGCATTTAGAGTGTACAAAAATTTCGAAAAAACAATTACAAATAATTGAAATTCATAATTAGGAAATTGTTTTAAAGAAATTGGTCACCATTGCATAAATGTCACAACTCTGGGAACCTGAAGCTGATCTACGTCGAAGAATGAGAGAAAATGGAAGAAACAATAGGTATAAAGCATCTGATCATGATAAAGATCAAATTCTAGAGCACACAATGGAGACCAATAAATCATGTCTCTCTAAATTGACACATTTGATGTTGGTAGGCTTACCAAAACTGGTGAGCTTCTACAGTGGAAAGGAGAACCTGGTTGCTGATTCTTTGCAAGATATTCTCATAAATGGATACGGAAAGCTCAACAGAATGTTGGGATTCTCTTATCTCTAAAGAGAAGTAACTGAAAGAAAAATAAATATATTACACTTTGAACAAAATTTATAGCGAAAATTGAAAAACTCTCAATCTCAAACTCTCACACACCTATAGAGGTCTCTCTTGAAGCTCTCTAGATCTCTCTGAATCTTTTTGGATTCAATAACCCTCACAAATCTCTCAGGATTTAATGATACAATAAGAGAAATACAAGCTCTATGTTTATAGGCTTTCAAGATTGGTTGAAGCTATATATATATATATATATATATGTAAGTGACTTTGCCAGCTTGTAGTTGGATTTGGATTGCAACAAACACACTGTGACACTGGCACAATAACTTGGACAACAATCCATTTAAGTTGGCATTCAAGTCAACAATTTGAGTTGAACTTTTGACTGCTGCTAAAACTCTACAGTTCTCCCCTTCTAGCAGCATTCGAAAATAATGATGGTCAATTGCCATCTATACTTGCTGTCTTTGAATAGCTTTGGATTCTTCCGATGCCATCATTAAGTAAATATGAACATATATTTATCTTCTAGTGCCTTCTTTCATCTTTGAAATTCTCGGCTTCTCTACTTCAGATCTTTGGATCTATCCTTGAAAAAACTCTATGGTTTCCCTTCAGGAGGCACACCATCACCTGAGACCACTGTGATAGTAGCTTCTAATATGTCGAGTCTCCCCCTACTCAAAAACCTATTCTCCATCCCCTTCGCAATTGACGTTGGCACTAGAACTTAAACACAAAAGACAATTTGGGCTTTTCAATGCCTTCCATTTCTAATTTTATGAATCATTATATCCCTGTTTGTTATCAATACTTTTCATCTCCATATCCTGCATGGAGAAGGCACACTGAACCTTGGATATATATAACAAGTGGCAAGAACAACCTCGTTCCCAAAATGATTTTGGCAACTTAGTCATATTGGTCATACTTCTGACCTTGTTATGTTCATTCTTTGGAATGTGTGAACCAAATTCTTATGCCTTATCAATTGTGATAAGCATCAAACTCTCCGGAATTGCAACCTTCTACCAATCTCAAGCACTACCATGGCGTGGAAAAAGTTGAAAACTCTAAACTTGGTTCTTCATCTACAAGAAATATTATCATAATTGCGGAAAAAATTTATCAATCAAGATTAGGAAGTACCTTTTTCTTCCAAGTGATTCCTTTTCACAGTCATCATAGTGCACCAGACTGAGCAACTCTACTATTTTTAATGCAGATGATCTTACATCGGACCGGCAAAAATGATGACTATAGACTCATCATCCTCCTTTGAATGACTTCCATTAAGCCTCTGCTCCTGTAAGAATTTTCTACAGTTCTTTTTCATGTGACCTTCCTAGTCACAATAAAAACACTTATATGTTGCTCTTCCGTCAGCAGATCTATCCATACTTTGGTTCCTCTCCCTTTCTTTGATGTCTTCTTCGATTCTCCAGAACAATGACTTGTGCATCATGATCAATATATGAATCTTCTCTCCTAGCCTTTTCATTAAATAATGCGTCTTTATAATAGACATCATGAGCTTACTATTGGGGTCGAATTACTGAGAGTGACTACTAGCGTATTCCAGTTCTCTGGTAGTGAGCTAAGCAAAAAGAGTGCTTATACCTTATCCCCTAAATGTAATTCCATAACAAATAGTTGATTTACCAAGCTCTGGAACTCGCTGGTGTATTCAGCTACAAAAGTTCCACCTTATAGCTTTAAGTTCACCAATCGCCTCATTAGCAAGGTTTTATTCCGAGCAGTCTTGGCATGATACATATCCTCCAGTATTTTCTAGAGGATATGAGTATCTGTCTCTTGCGCTACATGATAGAAGACACAATGATCGATCTACTGCCTTATCTGACCAATCGTTTTTCTATTTAGCTTCTTCTATGGTGTCTCTTTGCTAGGATCAAAGTTCTTTCCTTTGACTTCTAGGAGATTATACAGATCTTTACAGCTGAGAAGATTATCTATATGAGGTCTTTATATCTTGTAATTTGTAGCAGTAAGCTTGATCATAGCCCCATATGATTCTTCCATTGATACAATGGCTTGATCTGAAAAATGAAGCTGAATTATGCAAAACGAAGTTTACTGTTACGTCTAAAATAGTAAAAAATGGTGGATTTGACTATTTCTAAAGTAGTAAAAAATCTGACTCCCAGAAATTTAAGAGGCAAAATTGTAAGTTTAGAAACTATAAAGGCCTATTTACAATTTTTGAAACTTGAAATATAGGGCAAACTTATCATTTCAAAAAATTCAAAGACTTATCTATAATTTTTAAAACTTTCCCAGACGTGGCGGAATAATGTCGTGGCAGACAACAAGGTCCTATGTGATGTGGTAGATGATATGGACTTGACACTGGCATTTTCATACGCGATGCTGGTGTGGCATCTATATAGCAGCTGACTAGGTCGTCTTCAACCTCCAGACGGCATGTGGGTAGAAGTCCATAGCTTCTGGTGGCGTGTCCGGCTCAGATTTTTTCTTATTCTCTTTGTCCTATCAAGCTCTTCAATCCAGTACTTTCAGTTTCTTGTTCGAGCACGTTTCCACGTAGAATCGATTTGAAAAACAAAACTTTGTTATATTCTATTTTTCAAATTATAGACCTATCTCACACTCTCAATCTCAACTAGAGTTGGGATTCTCTGATCCTTAAAAAGAAATAATTGAAAGAAAAATAAATCTATTATTTATTGATCAAAATTTATAGAGAAATTTGAAAAACTCTCCATCTCAAACTCTCTCACACTTATAGTTTCTTTTTTAAAGCTCTCTAGACCTCTCTAAATCTTTTTGGATTCAATAACCTTCACAAATCTATAAGGATTTAATGATACAAGAAGAGAAATACAAGTTCTATATTTATCGGCTTTCAAAGTCGGTTAAAGCTATATATAAATATATATAAATGAATTTGTCAGCTTGTAGTTAGCTTTGGATTGCAGCAAACCAAGTTGTGTCACTAGCACAACAACTTAGGCAGCAATCCACTTGAGGAGACAAGCAAGCTTGGCGGCATTTAAGTCAACAATTTGAGCTTGAACTTTTGATTGCTGCTGGAACTCTACACAGAATGCCATTCCTCAACAAAGAACAATGTCCTCAACCTTCTCTCAAAAAGGATTATGGTACATAAAGAATGATGGGATTCACTTGAAATTAGCAAGCTGCTTCAACCTTTATGCCAGGTTTGTTAATATATGTATATCACTCTGCTTCTACTTTACTCTATTTTTTTTTTTTTTTGCTCCCAACTATAATTTATACTAATTTTCTTGTTTATCTGGCTAGGGACCGGAAGAACAACTAGGTGATTTAGTGATGGAGATTGTAATGAATAGAATAGCGAAATGGCATAACCTTTATTTTTTCGAGACTATATGTTTAATTAATGTTCCAACTGAACGTGTGTGTTATGTGTCGGGAGTGTCAACTTTGTGTTGCAATAATCTGTATTTATGTGTTATGTGTCTATGCTAAATTGCTATTTATTATTTGTAAGTGATGACCTATTGTGATCAATGCGCTGTATTGATTAAGAACTGTTTTTTGTCTTCAATTTAGAGTACTTACTATTTATTTGGTTTCAATTTCACAATTTGATTAGTAAAAACTTTTGGTAGGTCACAGATGGCAAACCAGTACTTCTCTGCCTTATCTGAAGTTTGTAGCAAATACCAACTAATAACCTAATTTATCTTCTTTTTCCATCAAATTAAATTTTATATATATTGCTTTAAAAATGGGTAAGCAATGGAGGCACTTATTGATATATCAGAATGTATTGGACTCATATTTAACATTGTAGGTTTATCCCTTAATTATCCTTCAAGGACCATTTAACATTGTAATTTCGTACTTCAAGGCTTGAACAGAGAAACAACCACTCTCACATTGCAAGTTGCCTCCAAAATTAGCATCACCAGAAACTCTTGGTTTTTCCACAAATCCACAATCCTAAGTGGTAAATTAAGATTGTTTTGAGAATAGTACTGCTTTGCAGATTTGAGCTTGCATTAATTATCCTTCAAGGACCATTTCTTTGCTTGTACCATGGAAAATGATATGCTTAAAATTTCATCGAATTTCCTATCTGTGTTTAAGTATTTAGGTTAGTTTTTAGAGTTTTTGTATTCCATTTAGTGCAACAATATTGATTCGTTTGATTTTTTTTTTTTTTTTTTTTTTTGGGAAAGAAATTGGTGTGTTTAGATTTAGGTTGCATGTATTTTGCCCATGGAAATGACCCTGAAACTTATATATCAAATAACAAACCTTTTTGTGCCAAATTCAAATTGAAAAATGTGGTTCTTTTTAATTTGATTAATGGCTTCATTTTTAATTTCTATTGCTAAAAATTAAATTATTATTGTTTTGCTAAGAATTTAATTGATGACTTGATTTTTATATTGATATAATTTAACAGAAAAAATTTTATTTGATATTGGAGGTAAGAAGAACCATTGGTTGGCCATGGGAATGAAGTTTGAAAGTTACTTTATGATCTTATGATTTTTTTTTTTCATTTTAATAGGTAATGTTAAAAATACCAACTAGTCTATCAATATATTTATGTAAAGTGACATGTATTTATTTAATTGGTTGACATTTAGCAATTATAAATATTTTGACAAACTAGTTAGTACTTCTAACATTATTATTATTATTATTATTATTATTATTATTATTTTGTGAACATTACTTATTGATTTATTTCATATGTAATTTTATCTCTTATCAAACATTTTAGAGAAAAAAAATTATTATTTTCAATTAACAAAAGAATAAACCTCCACCTTAAAATGTCTTTTTTTTTAAAAAAAAAAAAATTATTTTCTAAAAGCATATTCAATGAGAATGTGAATTGCTGCATATGGCATAGAAATAGATATTATTTAAATTTATGTGACATAAATATATAATTAATTCAAAAATTATTTTTCAATGATAATATATATAAAAGTTATTTATAGTTATTAATTAATTTTTTTTTATTTTTTAACAAATCAAATTTTTTATTTTTAAAAAATTTACTTTTTAAAAAATTTAAATATTTCTGACAAAAATTTTTAAACTAAATATTTATTTTGACAATATTAAAACAATTTCAATATTCATTATAACATTATTATTAAATAAATATTTTTTTAAATAAAATTTATATGTATTTATATAACATATTAATTTTAACAATTTTTAAACATAACTGATGAAGTTCACAATATTTTGTAACCAAACTTGCTACCTTATTTGTTATCATCTGATCGCAGAATTTCTCGATTACCAAAAAAAAATGATCACAGAATTTCTCGAAATTGTTTTACATGAAATCTCTCACAGCGATGTTTTTGTTTTTTTTTTTTTTCTCAAAACCCTCACAGCGATGTTATAGAACATAAAATCCATAATTCAGTTTTTTTTTTATTTTTATTTTTATTTTTATTTTTTTTTAATTTTTTAGCCGCTGCCGGTCTGAAAAAAGAAGAAGAAGGTATATATAACATATTAAAGAATCAATTTTAAACAAAAATTAAATTAAATTAAAGAATCAATCATCGGAATAAATGAGCACCATTCTTTTTTTATGGACTTCGTTGCTCCATAAAAGTCTGCTGAAATGTGGCCTCAAATTCTTTAGACTTTGTTTCTTGTGCGTGATGCCTATTGTACGAACTTAATTTCTTTCTTTTTCGAAAACTGCCAACCTTTCTTTCTCTCTTTCTGGTAAATACCTTTCTTTCTTTTCTCACATATTTTTTTTTTTTAGGTTTTGTCACCTTTAAACTTTGCATGAATTTTTTTTTTTTTTTGCTGAAAACTTTGCATGAATTTATTAGAAAACTTTTGCACTTAAAAATGAATAAATATATATTTAGTAATTTTACTACTCAACTAAGCTTATAAATAGGAGACTACAGTTTTATTATATAATTTTAAAGTTTTAAAAACAAATGAGCTCATTTAGTTTATAAGTTTTTTATTTTATTTTACTCTGATTAAATCTTGTAAACACCAATTTAAGATCAACCAAAATTTTTTTTTTTTCGTCCTTTTTCTTTATATCCAGCACAATCAAACAAAATCTTAGCGAAAATCAGTTAAATGGTGTACTGCTTTAGCATTATTAAAGTGCAGTATACATCACATCAGCATCTGTCGCAGTGCAGGACATTTCTCAAGTGAACCTCTTTGTTTGAGGGTTCATAGAAACTCCTCAAAAAAAATTATTAAAAGTTAATTGATATGGAAAAAAATTATTTGATATGCAAAAAATTACTTGATATAGAGAAATTACATGATATGGAAAAAATTACCTGATATGCAAAAAATTACTTGATATGGAGGGGTTTCATGCATGAATCCCCTGTTGAATTTTCAGGGGGTTCACCCAAGTGGGATCCCGCAGTGCAACCCCGTAATTGATCAAACTTCCTCACTCCTCCGCATCATTGTCCCTATGGCTATCTTACTGGGCTCCAGACTACGTGTCAAGCGCAGATGGAGGACCCACTTTTATCTCTGATTGAGGATGTATGACTCACACTACATTGCTAATCGTGATGTTTGTAGATATACCGGTTTACGTGGCACGGATCTGTTGGTTTTAAAGTCGGTCCCACACTAGCTTGAGGTTGACGAAGAAGCATTAAAGCATCTCCAATGATAATGTGAATTGCTCTAATTTTATTAACACATCATAAATATAGAAAGATTTAAAAAAAAAAAAAAAAACTCTCCAATGACTCTGTCTATTAGCTCTGTTAAGCTGATATGACAAAAAATAAAATAGACACTGTCAAATACACTATCTACTTTCAGAAGGTCTATTAGACAGTGTGACTCAGCAATTAATTCTTTTTTTATTCTTTTCTCAATTATTTTAGAATTTTAAATAGATATAATTTTAAAAAAAAATTACACATAATCTATTACTTTTATTGTAAACAAATTCCATCGGAGACTACTTTTAAATATTCATTGTCTATTAAATAGACATTTGCCATATAAGCAATAAAAACTTCTATTCTATGTGCCATGTATATTCTAATCCACATAGCCATTAAAGATGCTCTTAGCTTTTTTATTTTTCTTTTTTGCATTAGTTCTTGCTGGTTTCAGAGGGACAGTGGGTGTTAGCATGCCACGTGTTGCACTTTTTAATCTTCTTTAGCTGCGGTGTGTTTGTGCTAATTTTTTTTATTTTTTATGTTATTTTCGTGTCTATTTATTTAATTTTTATGTTGTAGGTATTTTTGGGCCTAATACTTTATCATTAAATGTAATAAAATATATGTCTATTTTCAGTGTAGTCGGCCAAATAGTTGCAACACTCTAAGCCCAAAGCCTAAAATGAATGAAGCTAGGTGTCACTCATCTAGGAAGGGACCTGTTGATATTGAATCTTGGCCATCCAAAAGAAAGGTAAGGTGGAAAAATGGGCCTAATACAGCCACCAACTCTCACCTACCCCCCATCACTCTCACCAACCTTCATTATCTTCTCCCCAAAATTCGGCAGCTCCCAAAAAACTCCTTTCCAAGACCATTTTGGTCTAGATTTTCACATCAAAACCATGGATCCAACCCATTTTTTGGTCTATGATTCAAAGGAAAAGGCAAAACACTGTTCATCTTCCTCCTAAAACACCAAAAACGCACCAGCCCATCTCCTTCATTATTTTTCCCCATATTTTCACCATTCTTTCCCATTTTGCTTTATTTCAAGTCATTTATCCTCATCAATAGGAAACTCCACTGACTTAAGCATCGGAGGGGGAACGCCGGCCACCACACCGGTGCCCCTAAAACTGAATTTCCTTGTTTTGCAGTGCCGGAGTTAGCTTCAAGAACGTATGGGACAACATCCGAAAAATTGCCACAACAGTTTGGCGCAGTCTGTGGGAAACGTTTGTTTCCATTTTTTATTTCATGTTTGTGGTTATTTTTCATTTCTGAAAATTTTCCATTTTTGTACTTGATGAACCGGTTATGGTTTCTTTGTTCATATTTCTTGTTTTCAAGAGCTTCACTTCGGGTTGAGTAAGCTTGTGAGGAAAGTTGGGTTTTGTGTTTGCTTTTGCTTGTGGTTTATGCTTGAGATTTGTGAGTTTTCATTTGGCTTTTCAGTTTTGCTAGTTTGTTTTGTTTTGGTCCATTATTGGTGTTGTGTGGCTAAAGAGAAAAGAAACGCAAAAAAAAAAAGAAAAAAGAAACTTGCCTCAACACCTAGACAGACAGCGGGAACCGAAAGCTAGCTGCCAGACGAGTCACCACGGCACCTGGAGGAACCGAAGCTCAGGTCCTGGACGAGCTGAAGCGGAACCTAACCAAACTGAGATAAAAGGAGAACCTAGCAGAACTAGCTGAACCTAACCGAGTCGGAGAAGAACCTGAAGCAAGATGCCAGAAACCCATTTGGAGCGGCACGTTCAAGGAGCTAGACGGAGGTCCGAGCCACCTCAGTCGAGCTTCAGCCCAGTCCCGTGGCTTCTGTTCATGCCCTTTTAAGCTCAGGCCCCGGTTTCAGCCTCGGTCTCGTAGCTTCCGCTCAGGGCCCAGCTTCAGCCTCAGTCCTAGGCCCCAGCTTTAGCCTCGGTCCCGTGTGGCTTCTGCCCAGGCCCCAGCTTCAGCCTCGGTTCCGCAGCTTCCACTCAGGGCCCAGCTTTAGCCTCGGTCCCGTAGCTTCCGCTCAGGCCCCAACTTCAACTCCGGTCCAGCGGCTTCTGCCCAGGCCTCAACTTCAGCCTCAGTCCTGTGTGGCTTCCACCCAGGCCCTAGCTTCAGCCCTAGTCCCGTGGCTTCCGCTTAGGCCCCAGCTTCAGCCTCTGTCAAGTAGCTTCCGTTCAAGCCCCAATTCAGCCTCGGTCCCGCAGCTTCTGCGCAAGCCTCAGCTTCAGCCTTAGTCTATTGGCTTCCGCTCAGGTCCCAACTTCAGCCTTGGTCTCATAGCCTCAACTCAGTTTCGTGGCCTCAACCCAGGTTCCGAGATTCAACCTCAGTTCCGTGGCTTCAACCTAGGTCTTGAGTTTCAGCCTTTGTTCCGTGACTTCTGCTCAGGCCCCAGTCTCAACCTCAGCTCTGTGGCCTCAACCCAGGTCCCGAGTTTCAGCCTCGGTTCCGTGGCCTCCGCTCAAGACCCGAGCTCTAGCCCCATACCCGTGGCTTCCGCTCAGGCCCCAGCCTCAGCCTCGGCCCCATGGTCTCAACCCATGTTTCGAGTTTCAACCTCGGTTCTGTGGCCTTAACCGAGGTCCCGAGTTTCAGCCTCGGTTCCTTGGCCTCCGTTCAAGACCCAAGCTTCAGCCTCATCACCTTGACCTTCGCTCAAGACCCGAGCTCCAACCCCAGACCCGTGGCTTCCGCTCAGGCCCCAGCCTCAGCCTTGGCTCCGTGGCCTCAACCTAGGTCCCAATTTTCAGCCTTGGTTTTGTTGCCTCCCTCAAGACCCAAGCTTCAGCCTCATCACCGTGTCCTACGCTCAAAACCCGAGCTCCAGTCCCAGACCCGTGGCTTCTGCTCAGGCTCTAGCCTCAGCCTCAGTTCCGTGGCTTTAACCCAGGTCTCGAGTTTCAGCTTCGGTTTTGTGGCCTCGGCTTAAGACCCGAGCTTCAGCCTCATCATTGCGGCTTTCGCTCAGGCCCCAGCCTCAGCCTCGGTCCCATGGCCTCAACCTAGGTTCTGAATTTCAGCCTCGGTATTTTAGCCTCCGCTCAAGACCCGAGCTTCAGCCTCATCACCATGGCTTCCGCTCAGGCCCCAGCCTCGGTCTAGCGGCCTCAACTCAGGTCCCGAATTTCAACTTCGGTACCTTAGCCTCCGCTCAAGACCCGAGCTACAGCCTCGGTCTCGTGGCCTCGACCTAGGTCCCGAGTTTCAGCCTCAGTACCTTAGCCTCTGCTCAAGGTCCGAGCTTCAGCCCCATCACCATGGCTTCCGTTCAGGCCCCAGCCTCAGCCTCGATCCCACGGCCTCAACCCAAGTCCTGAATTTCAGCCTCGACACCTTAGCCTCCGAGCAAGACTCGAGCTTCAGCCTCATCACCGCGACTTCGCTTAGGCCCCAGCCTCAACCTCAGTCCTGCGGCCTCAACGCAGGTTTCGAGTTTCAGCCTCTGTACCATAGCCTCCGCTCAAGACCCGAGCTTCAGCCCCATCACCGTGGCTTCCGCTCAAGCCCCAGCCTCAACGTCGGTTTCGTGGCCGCAACCCAGGTCTCAAGTTTCAGCCTCGGCTCCGGAGCCTCCATCCAGGACCCTGGACATCGGCCCAAGCCCTCGGCTTTCACCCAAAAATAGTCTCACAAACAGAAAATAAAGCAGTCTCATAAACAGAAAATGAAGCAGTACACAGAGGCGAGAGAAATTGAGGAAGCTTCATACCTTTAGATTTATGGCAAAACTAGAGACCCAGCGGGGAGCAGCAAAAGTCGGGGAAAGCTTTTTCTCCTCTGTGAACCTAAGAAAAAGCAAAAGTCGGGGAGCAGCAAAAGTCGGGGAAAGCTTCAGCCCAGGTCCCAGACCTCGGCCTGGTCCCTCGACTTTCGCCCATGCCCGAGCCTCAGCCTAAGTCCCGAGCTTCAGTTGCTTGCCAAGCTCCAACTCTTGATAGATCGAAAACTTTGAAAGAGAGTCCTGCTGAAATTCCACTACTGGACGAACTGCATCAGTTCAGCTCCGGAAGTACCCAAAATTTCAGAGGAAATCGCTGCTAGAAAGTTGTCGAGTCCTAGCTGCTAAAAGACCTGCTCAATTTTAGCTGCTTGACGAGTTGTCAAGTTCCAACTCCAGAGAGACCCGCCACCTTGCAGCCGGACTGAGCCTGAGCAGAGCCTGAAGAAAATGTCGAATACCTACATGGAGCAACATGACACACTGGACGGAGCTGAGCCATCCAATAGAGAAGCCAGAGGCAAGCAACCCATGGGTACCAGCTCTTTCCCGAACCGAGGGACTTCAATCCCAGTAGCAGAACCGAGCACACTACCTTCACAGCTGCTGCCACCAACTCATAGGCGAAGCGAAATACGGGTAGCCCCGCCTTCAAAGAGAACTCAGATCTCCGATATGGAGAATCGGATGGAGCAGATCATTGGCCTCCTCGAAAACCAACAACAAACCATCTGTGAGCCTATTTCACGGACGATGAGAAGCCCAGCTCCAGTAGACTCTCCACGATACCATGTTAACCCTAAGACTCATGGAGATAGGGGAGCACCAGGAGATGAGCTGGGAACCATAGCTAGAGGCTCGCAGCAACACAACCAAGGAAGATCAGCACCGTCAAGGCCTCACCCAAGACAACCTCTGAGTGAAACCAGAAGGAACCCCGCGCAGAACTTCCCATCACCTGCCCGTCAACAGCCAGCAGATGAGTGAAATAGCTCACGGTCAGCAATCTCAAGACTTCCCTCAATGCCAAGAGGCGAGCACGAGAGGAGCAGGAGCGGGCAAAGTCCCGAGGCGAACGCAGGAGGCGAGCTGAAGTGGAGGAAGATAGAGGACTTGTCTGAGCAGAAGAGAGGCAGAGTATACGTGCGGAAGAGAGAAAAAATCCGAGCTGAGGAAAAATTAAGAATAGAAGCATAAGAGAGGAATATATACGAGATTGAGAAGAGGAGGCTAGAAGCTGAGGAGGTACAAAGATTCGAAGCAGAAAGAATGAGATTGGAGGATGAGGCGAACATGAAGTTCCAAAGTGAGCAGCAGTATCTAGTCCTACACCCACAACCTTATGCTTATGCACCTGGGCCAGGGCAAGAAACCTCACCATTTGGGATAGGGATACGTCGGGCTAGGCTCCCCAAGGACTTTAAAATGCCAAGTGTGGGAAGGTATGAAAGCAAGGGGGACCCAGTGGAACACCTAGGAGTCTAAAAGGTGTGGATGGAATTCAAAGCTGCTGAAGACGCCATCAAGTGCCGGACTTTTCCTTTAACTCTCGGAGGGATAGCACGAACCTGGTTCACTGGCCTACGCCCCGACTCAATTAATTCTTTCAGCCAGCTGGAGAGCTCTTTTATGGCGCAATTCATAGGAGCCAGGCCAGTAAAAAAGCTGTCATCTCACTTGTCATCCATTATGCAAGGGGAAAGCGAGTCTTTGAAGGCGTATGTCCAGAAATTTTCAAATATGTTGATACAAATAGAAGGCTGCACTGATGATTGTGCAATGCAAGCCATGCAGGATGGAGTATGTGATGAGGACTTCATAAGGATGATAGCTAAGAATCCACTACGAACATTTTCCGAGATGTTAGTTGAAGCACATAAACAAATCTCTGCAGAAGAGATCATTCAGTCCAGGAGGAACCTGAACTGAGGTGGAGGTAGCGGAAGGTCTGACGTTAGGAGGACCAACTCTTAATGCCCTGAGAGCAGCAACATCGACCTACCATTTGATGATTAAGTTTCCAACTGAATGAGGGGGCGTTGACTCGGTGCGGGGAGACCAATACGAATCCAGGAAATGCAATGCCACAGCTCTTCGTGAGAAGGATGCCTATGTTGAGACATTGCCCATCTTTTCGACCTCTAGACAAAAATGTCCCTAGCCGCGTCTCGAGAGGCTTAATCACCTAATCTGAACAATGTCCTCCAAGCATAAATGCTCTGAGCTAGCATCGACCCCTGAGCAGAAATGCTCCGAGCCAGCGTGGAACGTAACGCCCAAAAAGAAATCAAGGAGGCAAAAATCATCCTCCAAACATAAATGTTCCAAGCCACATCTCAAACGAACTACTTCACCAGCACCACATGAGACCAGCGAAGAAAACGCTTTGCCAGCTCCTAAAGTTAGTGCAGAGGTGGTAATTGAAGAGTTATTGATGATGCAGGTCCAGGCGGCTGATGAGGAGCTTCTAGAAAGAGAGGTGGATGATAGGAGGCAAGGGATGCTTCGAGGAGAACCAGTGGAGGAACTCTCAAGCATCCAATTAGACCCAACGGACCCAACAAGAACCTTGAGAATTGGCACAATGCTTTCATCGGAGCTGAAGGAAGCGCTTGTGGAGTTCCTAAAAGCCAATTCAGACGTTTTTGCCTGGCTCCACAAGGATATGCCTGGAATAGACCCGGAGGTGATGGTGCACAAGCTAAATGTAGATCCCAGCTTCGGTTCAGTTCCATGGCCTCTGCCCAGGACCCAGCTTTGGCCCAGTTTTATGGCCTCCGTCCAGGTTCCCAGACTTCAGCCCAGTTCCTTGGCCTCCACCCAGGTCCCAGCTTCGGCCCAATTCCGTGGCCTCCTCCCAGGCTTATGCCCAGTCTTGCAGTCTCCTCCCATGAACCAGCTTCGGCCCAGTTCCACGACCTCTACCTAGGTCCTGGACTTCGGTCCAGGTCTATAGTCTCTACTCATATCCTGAGCTTTAGCCCAGATTTGCGACCTCAGCTTCAGCCCAGCTCTCGAGCTTCGGCCCATGTACGTAGTCTTCAGTCATATCCCAAGTTTTAGCCCAGATTCGTGACCTCCGCCTAGGTCCCAAGCTTTGGCCCAGCTCCATGACGCGCTGCCTCGGTCCAGCTCTAGATGGACCCAAAACTTCGAAAGAGAGCGCCACTCAAATTCCGTTACTGGATGCGCTGCCTCGGTCTAGCTCCGGACAGACCTAAAATTTCAAAAGAAAGTACCGCTGAAATTCCGCTACTAGACGAGCTGCTTCAGTTCACTTCGGACAGACATGAAACTTTGGAGGAGATTGCTACTAGAAAGGATGCTAAGTCCCAGCTTTTGGAAGACCTGCTGAATTTCAACTCTTAGAGAAGTCGCCAAGTTCCGTCGCTGAACAGACCTGAACCTGGACTTGGACCTGGAATTTCGGAGGAGATCGCTGCGAGAAGACCTGCTGGTTTCAGCTCTTGGAGGAGTCTCCAAGCTCCAGTTTCGAACGGACCTGAACATGGACTTGGAATTTTGGAGGAGATCTCTGCTGGAAAGGCTGCTGAGTCTTAGCTGCTGAAAGACCTGCTGAATTTTAGCTGCAGGAGTAGTTGCTGAGTTCCAACACTTGAAGGAACTGAAACTTCGAAGGAGATTCTTGCTGAATTTCACCACCTAGAAAAGTCGCCCAGTTCTAGCTCTAGAGAGACTTGCCATCCTGTAGCTGAATTTAACCGAGTAGAACCCGAAGTAAATGTCGAACACTCATCGGGAGCAACAGGGCACACTGAACAGAACTGAGATGTCTAACAGAGGAGTTGGAGGCAAGCGACTTATGAGGACTAGCTCCGTTCGCAACCGAGGAACCTCAACCCTAGCAGCTGAACCAACAACACTACCCCCAACTCGGAGACGAAGTACAAGACGGGTAACACCACGCTCTAAGCGAGCCCGACTATATGATTTAGAGAATCAAACGGACTAGATCCTCAATTTTTTTTAGCACAATTAGACCCACTGCGAGCCAAATTCCCAAACCATGAGAAATGGGGACTACCCGTCCCTGGCGAGTCAGCAAGTGGGAGATGAGCGAGACAGCTCCCAGATGACGACGGTGAATGATATTTTTTCCTCTTCAAACAATAAGTTGGACAAAGATCATCTCAACCTATCCTTCGATACAAGAAAGTGGGCACACGAAGAAAATGTCATCGAGACTTTTAGGGTTCACCTCGGTCCACGAGATGAGGTGAACTGCCATCTACTGAAGTCTTGACTTTTGGGGTTCACCTCAGTTTATGAGATGAGGTGAGCTGCCATCTACTGCTGTTTTGCCCTTTGGGTTTCACTTCGGTCCATGAGATGAGGTGAACTGTCATCTACTGTTGTTTTGCCCTTTAGGGTTCACCTCAGTCTATGAGATCAGGTGAGCTGCCATCTACTTCTGTTTCGACCTTTGGGGTTCCCCTCGGTCCATGGGATGAGGTGAGCTGCCATCTACTGAAGTCTCGACCTTTGGGGTTCACCTCGGTCTATGAGATGAGGTGAGATGCCATCTACTGCTGTTTCGCCCTTTGGGGTTCACCTCGGTCTATGAGATGAGGTGAACTGCCATCTGTTGCTGTCTCGACCTTTAGGGTTCACCTCGGTCCACGTGATGAGGTGAGCTGCCATCTACTGAAGATTCGACCAGGGGCTAAGTAGCCTAGAAGCTGAAGGCTCCCTAAGCTGGGCTTGGATCGACCAAGAGCCAGAAGCTAGAACAGCCAGGAAGCTGAGTGCCTCAAAAGCTGAAGGCTCCCCAAGCTGGGCTTGGATCGACCAGGAGCTAGAAGCTACCTGAGCTAGTCTCAGAATGACCAGGGTGCTAAAACCCCCCAGAAGCTAAAGGCTTCCCAAGCTGGGCTTGGATAGACCAAGAGTTGGAAGCTAGAAGGACCAGCCAAGAGACTGAGCACCTCAGAGGCTGAGGGCTCCCCAAGCTGGGCTTGGATTGACCGGAAGCTAGAAGCTAGAACAGCCAGGGGGCTGAGTACCCCAGAGGCTGAATGCTCCCCAAGCTGGGCTGGGAACAGCCAGGAGGCTGAGTGCCCCAGAAGTTGAACACTCCCCGATAACAGGTACTTTGTATCTTTTAAAATTGATTTAATCCCTAGATTGTATCAATTTGGGAACTATTGTTGTAGGCATTTTTGGGCCTAATACATTATCATTAAGGGTAGTAAAATATATGCTCATTTTTAGTGTGGTGGGCCAAGTAGTTGCAACACTCTAAGCCTAAAATCTAAGATGCATGAAGCTAGGTGTCACTCATCTAGGAGGGGACCTTTTGATGTTGAATCTTGGCCATCCAAAGGGAAGGTAAGGTGGAAAAATGGAGGAAAATGGGATATCAGATTTTTTGGGCACAATACCCTAGGCATCCACCAACTCTCACCAACATTCCTTCTCTTCTCCCCAAAATTCGGCAGCCCCCCAAAAAACCCCTCCCCAAGACCATTTTGGTCTGGATTTTCACATCAAAGGATTAAAAGAAAAAGGCAAAATACTGTTCATCTTCCTCCTAAAACACCAAAAACGCACCAGCCCATCTCCTTCACTATTTTTCCCCATATTTTCACCATTATTTCCCCTTTTGCTTTATTTCAAGTCATTTATCCTCATCAATGGGAAACTCCACTGACTTAGGCATCGGAGGGGGAACGCCGACCATCACACTGGTGCCTTTCTGACCGGATTTCCTTATTTTTCTGTGCTGGAGTTAGCTTCAAGAACGTGTGGGACAACATCCGAAAAATCGCCACAACATTTTATATTGTATAAAATATAAACATTTATATGCTCATGTTGAGCATATGTAGTACTCATGGAGTCAAACACAAATTGTATCATGTATGTGCCATTTATATTTTACATATTTTTATAATATAAATTATATATCTGAATAAAAATTATTTAAAATAAATTAAAAATATATATTTTATTCTTTAATAGGTAGTTAAACACAATAAATATTTACAATTAAAAATAAAAACTAATTTTATTTTATATATTTTATTCCAAACTAATATTGGAATTTAAATTTACATTTGAAAAATAATCAACTAAGTCGTCTTTCANCAATCTGTAGTCGGGCCTTCTCATGTATAGCTTTAACTAAATCCGCCTTCTTTTGAATTTGATAAAATCTACTTTTGTTTTCTTGCTCGTGAAGACAAGTTGGTTTTGATAGCTTCAACCTCAAGGGAGGTTTCGGCTAAGAGAGTTTATCATTCTTTTCCTAAGAAGGGGACTGATGTGCCTTGGTCCTTTTTTATTTGGGCTAATTTTATTCTTCCTTCTTGTTTTGTGCTTCTCTGGAGAATAACATGGTTGTTTGCCTATGGCTTTCCAACAGACATGAGCCCAATGATATTTTTGAGAGTTTGAGTTTGCATATTTAAACGTGAAAGCTTAATGGGTCAGGTTTGGGTATTTTTCTTTTACATGACCACGATATAAACGATATAAAGGTTAATACAACATGAACCACCCGTATATTTGACTGTTTGAGTTTACATATTTCAACATGAAAGCTTAACGGGACGGATTTGGATAAATTTTTTGATACGAATACGACACGGCATGAACACAATATAACATGACATGTTGCTAGGTCCAATAGTTCAGTTTGCATAAACAAAAGCTCAAAAAATGACAAAATCAAATCGATGGCCACCTCTAAGTATATGTATAATTTCTTTGATTTTCTTTAGATTCTATACAATGGATTTTTTTTTTAATTTTTTTTTCTTTCATTTTCCAAGTTAGGAAATTTCTTAATATTTAAAAAGCAGTAATGGCATTTTGTTAAAGGATATATTTGGAATATGAAAATGTCATAACGTATAGTAAAACTAGCAAATCTTATATTGTGGTTAAAACAACGTTTTGGGCTCGTTCGGTACATAAGATTGTGAAGTATTGTATTGCATTGGTATGTGCTGCTGTATTGGATCGTTCAGGAATGTATTGTATTATCATATTTTGTGTTTGGTGCTTTATTGTTTGTTACAACATTTTAATGTAATGGACTCGAAAATCCATAAATAGACCTAGAAAGGGGGGGGGGGGGGGGGGG